>JAULBM010046333.1:0-10657 GCA_032357055.1 Geukensia granosissima | reverse complement strand
GGCAGTCAATTAATTATATTTAAAAGAGGTATACATTTCATAAGCAAATGCTAAATATGACCTACACATTTTTAGCCTTAAAGTATTTCCCGCACTTTTTCTAAATAATGTCAAAATTTGTAAAAGGCTGATTAAAAAAATCTGACTGTTGCAAAATTCGTTTATTTCATTTAGGATTAAAGATTTTTTAATCCTTTAATGATTGCACACAAAAAATTTGCAGGTCATCAATGTGGTTTTTGAGTTAAAATGACGTAGAAACTTGAATTATTCTAATTCATTTTTAGCGTGAAAAAACATTACGTTAATTTGCAGAAATCACATAAAGTATGAGAAAAAAATGCAAGAAGTTAAAAAGATGGGATTTTAATTTAGCCAATGCATGCATTCAAGATGAATATAATTACTTATTAAGAAGACTTTACAGAGAAACTTTGTAACGTCTGATACTACAATTTTTCTGCTTTATTCCGGCATTCATTTGGTCAAAATTTCCGAAGTCGTTATTTTGGTTAGCAATTTCCCTTTTCAGAGAATGACTGTTACTGTTGCACATAGCTGTAAAGCTTTCAACCCGTTGTTTTCATTAAAGAAACGTATCAAATTAATTTCCTAACCTGCAAAATAACACTCCGATTACTGCTTAGATTGAATGATTGATAATTGTTTAATGCCATGTTGGCAGTATTTCAGCCATAGCATGACAAAAAACATAATCCAATAACTGCTTGCTCACACACGCACGTACACACACATAAAGTATGTTTATATATTGCACAATTAAGTGACAAGGTCTTAGATAATCTGGACAAATAATTCATAGTTTCAAAGAAAGGGACCTGGCAGTGCTTTTAAAATATGAAAAGGGGACCTGAAGAAGATGAAGTTTTGCTGTTGTAGTCAATACTTGTTGTTTCAAATGAGTTGTTTTTTTATTAAAAATAAACACTTCCCAAATTTTTTTGTCATAAATTCAATATCGTCTTAGTACAATAAATCAGCTTGTTGTGTATAATTCATATAAAAAGGGAGGTGTGGGGTACATGTTAAGAATAAATATATGAATAGGGGGTGTTTTTCAAACATCAGCGGCAACCTGTACCTTAGCTTACCAGAAGTGACCCCAAACATGTGACTGATAATTAAGTATGTTTGCATTAGATAACTATAAAGAATGATGCTACATTAAATAGGCCTAGTGTTTTTATAATCCCTGAAATATGTATTCATATAAAAATCGTGTCCCTTGCCTGTGATTTGTTACTGTTCTTACCATTCAAGTTTAAAAAATCACGCTACATTTTTTCCGGTGATCCTTTTCTTTGTCATTGAAAAAGCGAACCTTTACCCTGGACGCCGTATTGTAACAGCACAAAAATGGTAACATAGCGGAAGATATCGCGCTATATTGAACGTCACAGAAGCTCTATGGCATAGTAGCATTGCGTGTTTCTATGCGCAGAAACAATAGTGGGATTTGTCTTTAATTGAAAGGATTTGTTCTATGTAATGTATTTCCAAACTAATCATCAAATTGAAAATTACCCAAAAGCAACATATTTTGTATCCATCCACTTGGCTGGTTGTAATGTGATATAAAACTGTGACCCATTTGTGTGACGATCCTTGTTTGCCATTCCAACTATGCCTCGTCTGTCATGTGACACTGCAAAGTTTTCATCTGAAACAAAAAATCAAACTTAAAACTTTAACTGTAATGCATTAAAAGTCCAGTCAAAATAAATTTTAACCTTACACTTATTTCAACAGAAGAAATTTTTGGCTAGTAGTATAATATATCCAAATAAAACACAGGATAAATCTTTAAAAATCTAATTTGGGGGGGGGGACTTCAAATCTGAATTTTAAATTTCCCATGTGATTTTGTCATTTTTTCTTTCTGTGTGTAAAATACTTTGAGGGAGCATTGTTATGTTACTGAGCTGAAAAACACCTTATTATTTAGCAAGTTTTGCTTTAAAAAGATTTTCAATTTTAAAATTAATAATGTTTATATCTGCAATTAATATACCAACATAATCTACTTCTTTAAATAATTTTGATACCCTCTAAAAACATATTAGATAATCTGAAAATTTTTCATTAAAACTGAATTTATTTAAAATGTTATCAGGAGAAATAGATAAATGGTAATATAAGTAACTACTACATTTACATGTACTTCTTAAAATGTAGATTGCTCCTTGAAAAAAGCAATAAAACCTTTGTTATAATTGTTGTTAAAGCATAAACAACCACATTTAACACAGATAATTTAACAGAAAAACAGTACTTAAGGTTTGTTTTAATTTCAAGGGCATTTCAAGTTTTCCAGAGTTATTTCCCCTTCATTTTTCTTCCATTATTTTATTGGGAATTTTATTTTCTGGAGAACCTTTATACTATTCTTAATACAGATATGTGTTATTTTTTTCTGTTGTAATTAGATTGAGGGTAATGTCAACTATTTTCTAGATTAAATGAAAATCAGAAAAATAATAAAAACTGTCTTCTTGTTCCCCCACCAGGTGTCAACACCTAAATCAATCAATTAGACCAAGAACAAAAATAATAAATAGAACAAATCATATACCACCATATTAAAAATATCTCAAAGATTTATTTCTGAACGATAATTTAGGATTAGTTTGTTAATTTCTGCTCATGTGGGAAGAGGTTATAGCCCATTGACTGCATGGTATGAATGCCGAAGTTTTGTATAGAATAGAAATAAAAAACATCCTTGAAATTCAAGAAATCAAACATCATTTAATTAACTGATGTTTATGGAACTGGCTGTATACCTTCAAAAACAGGACCATATATAGATTCACCACCATTTCCTCGACTGTGAAATGTATCTGTAAATAGATAATATATGTACAAAATAAGCCTTTTAAATAGTCCCTTTTACCTATCATACAGGTACTTAAAATGATTTTTGCACCACTTTGAATAAATATACAAACTGATCTTTTAGCAGCATCTTATTACATGTGATGACCTCTTTTTGACATTAAAGGCAAAATTCTTTATTTGTCATTAAGAAATATTTGTTGATCATTACTTTAAAAATTGTGTCATTACTTAATTGATTATAAACTAGTGATGTGTATTGTAAACATTCCTTTTTCATGTTTTTTAATATATGAAACTTTGTCTTTTTGATAAAGGATAAACAAACATTTAAGTTTAAATATTCTTTCACATAAGCATCTCCATAAAACATTAATGAAACAGAAACTTCACCATTTTAACAGCATGACATCAAGCTGTTAGTTGTACATTTTATACATTTCAAACAAGTCAGACATGCAGACTTACCTACACTATTACCCTTGGTAATTAATTGAATATCTACAAAATGAAAGGTGCAGTGCAAAATTTTCTAGCTAGACTAATGAACAAAAATCACTGCAAACTCAAAAAATGAAAAAATTATGTGCTTCAAAAAAAATTAATAAAAAATCAAAAAAAAAAAAAATCACCACTATGCTTTATTTTTAAAGTAGCAATCCACCTATGCATTATGATAAGTTCCCTGACATGTTATTAATTTTTATATTCTAATCAATGACAAATAGAAACTCTGAAAAAGTCCACAATATTTATTAGTTGCTTTTTCATTAGAGATATTGCTCTAAACATTATCTTTTGTAATAAAGAGTTCATTCCCAATTTGGATTTTTACCATGTAAATAATATATCCCAAGAGCATACCAGAAAAACTATAATATTGTATCTTTAAGAAATTATTTAAATTTTCGATAAAAATTGTCAGATTGAGTGATTTTAACTACTCCAACTTATTCACAAATCTAACAAATTAGCCTTAAAACGTCTTATTTACATTTGTTTTGCCCATTTCAGTATAAGCCGCACCTGTGTTACACATCAATTTTTATATAATTTAATGTAAATTATTAGGATACATCATGTGTGTAGATATTTGTTGAAACATGCAGGCAGAAACCTCCAAAAAGCTACAAAAATATCAACTTTTTAGAAAATTTATTTATTTTAATGGTATCAGTCACTTAAGCACATGCACTTTTACTCTAAAACTGAAGCCAGTCAAATTGAGCGCATTTATTTTTTTACTCAGCAAATAGTTTTTGATAATATTAAACTACAGATGCGCATATATCTTGGCTAAAATCGAACTTACTGGACGTTCTCCTGTGCACATAACTTGCTATTCTAAATGCAATATCAAATTAACAAATATATAGGCATTCCATGGTTGTATCGTCTTTGATTAATCTTATGTAGACTAGTACCTTAAAAGAATCCTTTAAAAATGACAAAAACTAGCTGTTCTAATTCAGCACAATTAAAGTCTTAAATCTGCAGGTGCAACCTTGTGCTACATCTTGGAAAATGAGCTAATATATTACCTCCTCCTTGAATCCACCCATTTCTTACAATTCTGTGAAACATGGAATTTTTATAATGAAGAGAATAATCTGTTTCTTTAGATTTTCCCATTTCTCCCGTACAAAGTGCTCTGAAGTTTTCACAGGTTTTAGGTACTATGTCTGTAAATAACTACAAAATAATCAATTATTATCAGATCAAGAACAAATTATAACAAAAATTATTTTTTACCTCTACTATGTGATAACCAAATGCATAGAATTTTCAAAATTACTAAAAAAAATATGGTATCTTCAGGACATTTTTTACTTTTCTTTCAAATTTGATAGAACAATTATCACTTCAATCCTAGTTTACCAACAGGAAATTCAAGTATGAGAATGAAACAGTTACCTGTTATATATTTGTTTTTGAACTGTAATTTTGCTTTAATCCTAATTCACATATTATCTTAAAGAGATTGAATCCAACATCAATGATGGCATTTTGCATGGGTCTGTCTAAATTCAGGATTCATGACCATCATATATAGATAGTCCTTTACACTTCAGAATGTTTGGTATTTGGTCTGTCCATTCCATTTAATTTCACAATGACACTTCTACATAATATCTTTCATTTACAGTGTTATTTATTGGATATTGCAACTTAGTCTTACCTCAATTACTAGACGACCAGCTTTTTCATTTCCTATTGTAACATCCATGTAAACATATTGATGCTGCAATATCAAGTGTTTATAATTAGTAGCAAGCTTAATATAGAATATTCAGTCACTGTTGTCAAAAATCATGAATTTTAATTCAAACTCATTATACTGCTTCTATCTGATAACCATTTGTAGACATTTTATTGAGTCATTGGAAAATGCATAGACTTATAAAAATGAATGAAAAATTTGATGGTATCTGTAAGACATATTCTACTTTACTCTGTCAAATGTGACAGAACAATCATACCAGGTTCAATTTCATTGGAAAGTAATAAATTAAATTACAATTATCATACAAAGCCTGGGCAAATTTATTTGTATGCACTTAAGAAACAGGTAGAAATGTGAGTCTCTGGTGAGTTTTCTTGCTTGATTGGTAGCAAGTTCAAATGAAGTTGATACATTCACAGACAATGTTTGAATATTCTTTATATATGCTGTATTAACTATGTTAATGAGTGAAGTCGTAATACATAAAAAAAAAAAATAACCAATACCACTGCTACTGATTGCAGATAAAATTTGAAAAAACTTGACTATTATAATTTGGACGACTATGGGCAAAAGATTATGGACAAGGTAAACGTTTCACATAAAGATGTATGATTTATGATTATTTGCAAGTCCTTTATTATATATGTAAGTTACAACTACTTGATACACTTACAAACTTTTTTGTGATGTTCGCCAAAATGTACAGAATATTTCCTTTGAGCCCTACAATGTATGTTGGACTATGTGGCATCCATTTTAGATAAGTGGCTTCTTTGTCTGACCATGTTTTGAAATCGTAATTAAATGTCCCAACAGTTTCCAAGATGAAAACATTATAACAACTGTAGATCATGAACAACAAAATGATGGCTATAAGGCTAATATGACCATTTAGTAATGATCTTAAAATTGATTTTGTACCTTTAAAAAACTATAATACTGTACACATACTTTCTTGTTTTGTACTTTTTATGACCTACAATACTGTATACATATATTTCTTGTTTTGTACTTTTAAGACCTACAATATTGTATACATACATTTCTTGAATTTAAACATGATATATATGCCTCATCTGTTAATGTTTCATACAAAGGTAAAGGTCTAAATTCTTCAAAGCCATAATTGTCTTCAGCCCACACTACAAAATTATCTGGCCCTCCAATTAACTGACCATTTGTGAAACAAATTGCCTTTTCTTCAAATGACCATGTTTCACCTCTCAGTTCCTGAAAAAAAGTCAGACACTTTTGTCAACAAATATTTCTCATTTATCTAATATTTTAATCAGACAACTATAAATTTTTAATTCACACTCATCAAAAAGCCTTAGTGGTTAAAATTATTGTAATTATTATGTATCGATTTTCATTTTCTTGAATATTTATTTCAGAAAATCCCTAAGGACAGAGATTAATTTATCATAAGCTCCATAAAAATTGTACATGAGGAATGGTTAAATTGCTGTCTTTTGCGACATTTATTCCATATTCTTTTATTTTAATTACATTATCATGCAAATGTGCATTATATTACATAATAATGCAAAAGTGCATTTAATTACATTTTAATGCAAATGCCCTTTTACCTAAAGACTGTTCTCTTATAATCATGCAAATAGCATACTTGTATATGGTTAAAAAATGAAAGACTCATTAAAGTATTTCTTTAAATTTTGAAAAAAACTGTGTACCTTTCTTTTGGCATCAATAAATAAATCCCACTCAAATTCTAACATTCCATTTATAATGGGATCAGGAAAAGTAACTGGATCTTTCTTCCATAAATCCTGCAAAGTAAAAAAATACAGTTATTAATTGTTCCTATCAGAATAGACCTTGCGTTTAAGCTGGTTTAATTTTTATTAACTTTTCTCTAATTTTTTTGTAATTTTCACACTCCTCGACTGGTGTCGGAAATGTTTTTCTAATCTCTAGAGGGTTGTTATTTCTCGGCTGATGATTTGCTGATTTTCAGACCCCGCGTGCTTCGCTTCATGAATTCAAAGACTTGTCACTATCTTATTTCTTACCCTGGAAGACTTAGCTTTCCAAAGACTCTATCAGTTAGGTAGGAATTACTTTATTTTTTGGCTAATACATATGAAAATGTTGTAAAAATAAGTGGCATGTTTGTTTGTTTTGAACATGAATTATGTCCCTTGTAACAAGGTCATGATAAAAGATGGTGCATGATCCTGTCTATGACAGTTTTTTAAGATATTTTGATACTTAAAAAATTAGAGAAACAAAATCTTACATTATAAGCCGTTGATTATCAGTAAACCTTGAAATTTTAAAGTTTAACTATCTTGACTGTAGAAAAATGATAATCACCAGCTTACAATGTAAGATTCTATATTTAACCATCCTGTTCTCAATAATTCTGCAACATTTATCAAAAATATCATTCTGTTCAAATTTTATTAAAAACATCATATATTTTGGTTAATTGCAGCCATTTATTTTTGAAGTTTTCCCATATGAATATAACTTGCAAAACAACAATGTGTTCTTTGATGTAAAAATTATGAAAACATTATCATTCCAGGAAAAAATGTGCTTCATTGCTTCTCTGATGAAAATTAGGATTGGGATTCTTCTAAATGTTCAACACCAAAGTCTTCTTTTTCTTACAAACACAGATGAAACATGACTGTATGCTAGAAATGTCCAAACCGACCAGCAATGGGACAGAAAATTTTGGCCAGTCAAAAGGGGTGGCCAGATTACAGAGGTTAATTTTCAATAGCAGATACCATTGGGGTATAAGTAATTGTGACCGGTTTACAGAGATTGGCCAGTTTTCTGAGGGAGAGGTTGCACTGTATGTGAAAGGTAAACAATTTTGTTATGCAAAGAAAGTAAAAGGTAAGAAGATTTTTGTTCTGTTTGAGCCTGTCCATCTTCTGAAAATATCATTGAACAAGCCAAAAGAACATATTGAAAAAAAGATTCTTCATTAAAGATCTTTACCAGTAATAAGCGAGCGATGCGAGCTCTTTATGGTAGAAAAGTGGTAAAAATGAATGATTACACCGCACTATGATGATGCCCAAAAACTTTCGTAACATGGCGCAATCTAGCGAGATTACAAACAAAATCAACAAAGTTGTCGGAATGAACAAAACCCTGAAGTGCAGGGCACAATTTCTTCTACTTTTCTCACTTTCTTAAGGTTGCACCTTTCTCATATTAGGATCTTGAGGTGAACACAAGATTGCTGTTATAGAGTATCCCATATAATTCCCTGGACTGGCTCCACATGGAAATAATAGTTCTAATAGAGAATATTTACATGTATGATCACTAGCCAGGGCTATGTTTTTTATTTGCAACTTGCCTGTTCTTACTTTGTGTTGATCTTGTACGTGATGTATTCTTATGTGTTATGTGCTACTTGTATTTTATCATTGTTAATTTACTGCACATATAGGTTCAAAAGCTCATTATGAGCCTATTTTCTGGAATGTTGTTTCAAATAAATATTATTCGATTTTATTTAGAGACCTACTGTAAGGGTTAACAAGACAGAAGTTGGCAGAACGAAAATCTGTATACTACAAGTACAACTTAATAAAATATTGTCATGTTCCATATTGTATTTATATCATTTCTATGTTTACAGATAAACTTCAGTCCTTTGTGTATATGCACAAACCTCTGCACAATATCTAGCTCTTTGGAAATTCACATCATTTATTAAACCAAACACTTCTAATTTCTGTGGACCCATCGCCATTGCTGTTTACCTTGGAGATTGCAACTTCCGGTATGGCATGTATGGGCGACAACTATACTTTCCCGCCAAAATTTTATTTTGTGAAAATATATTTCTTTTAAATACATCCCTATTGCAAACAAAACATATTTGTATATATGTTATTTGTACTCACATATCCCTGTTGGGGTCTTTTGTCTTAATAAAGAACTTGAAATTGAAAAAAAACGCGTCAAACCAGATTTCGCACGTACATGTACATAATGTACCCTTTAAACGAAGTGGCAACTTGTACATTTTTCCGAGCCTTGATAGACCAAATATTTTTAGTTAAGACAAATGCAACCCCTCGATGTAAGTCGGTTCCTTTTTAAATAAAGAATGGAAACTTGGTAAAGTTTGGTCATGTAGAGGTTATTTTTGAGGTACCTTACTGATTAATATTCGTAGTTTTACAACCAAGACTATAAATTAAACTTTCACTTGTATCTGTAATGAAAATTTAAGGCACGAACCCTTTTATTTTGCTAGGATTATTACAATTTCTTCTGCTTGTTCGATCAATTAAAACATGAACTTAATTGGGCGATATTTGAGCCTTTGTATTCGTTGTGGGCAAAATCCGATAGTAAATCCCCGAAGTTAATTCAAGATCAGTGGAGGCTGGGATTAAAAAGGTTTTTCTTAGTCCCAGGTGGAGGGGATCTAAAAGGCACGACTCAAAGGAGACGGCGAAACACACACAGATCTGTCTTTACTTTCATTGCCGCAAATCAGTCTTTTTTAAAGTGAAGAAACATTTAAGAATGAAGAAATTAAAACTCTTCCATTTAAGAGTATAAAAATAAGATATCTCAATCATACACTGTATTGTCTATAAATCATTCAATTTCATGTAAGAGGTAAATAAGGTAATTAAGAACGTTATGTGACCAATGTTAAAACTTTTAAAAGAACATGCTATTTATATTACTATACACCGTAGCTTTTGTTTGCTTTGTTTTCACCTTTGACTTCGATGTGGGGGAGGGTTTTGGATCCAGGAAAACTAGTTTAACCCCACCACATGTGCTTGTCCAAAGTCAGGAATCGAGGTCATTGGTTGGTCTTTGTACTTTGCATTTCAGCTCAATTTATTTTATTTTCCGTATACATGTTTCTTTTTGTGTGGGACACTCTTGTTGAAGGCCTGGCTAAGACTTCTGGTTTCTTAATTGAGTTCCTTCAAGTGGATGGAGTGTGGTCTCTGTTGCATTTACGCCACTCTCTTTTTATATACACTAGAAGGCAAACTTTAGTATTAAATGGTGATTATCAAACTGCCGTTAAACATTCTCTACTTTTATCAGCCTTATAAGCAACAAAACTAGACCAATAGAGATTTCCAAAAATTTGAAGACCACAGTGGAAAGACAACATGCTAACAAAATAAAGTTGCATACTTTTGGCCGTTCCCATTCTGCAAAACTTTTTAAAACAAACATGATGTTTAATTTTTGAATGACTAGAAATTCTTTCGCACTGGTCTCATTAAAAATTATGGCCACTTTGGTTAGTTGTCGGCATCATAACACACATTCATTGATGCCATCTGATCAAGTTGTTAAAGATGAAGACATTTTTTTGCAAAAATGACCCATATGTTTGTTGAATTTAAACAATCATATTTTTTAGAAGTAGGGAAAATCTTTAAAGAAGTTTGAAAGAAAGTCAGCTAATAAATGCATGCATTTTTTTGTCTCCACTAAACAAGTGTTTCCAAATACGTAGACAAATTTTTATACTGCAGCTGGACCATTTCCTGTTGACTTTATTTCCTAAATTTAGTAACAAAGTGATATTTTGTACAATGT
>JAULBM010046322.1:0-10657 GCA_032357055.1 Geukensia granosissima | reverse complement strand
TAGAAAGCCATTTCTAACATTCTTTATTTATTTTTTACTAATTTGGCTTTTTATGTTTATTTTTATTTTCTTCTTGTGAAAGCAACAAGAAGAAAATAAAAATAAACATAAAAAGCCAAATTAGTAAAAAAATAAATAAAGAATGTTAGAAATGGCTTTCTAAACGACAGAATAATTCGGTCTAGCTACCTTCTTGAGCTAGCATGTAAAATATCCCACTCAGAATGGTTCATTCATCAACACTCATTAATATGCTCTTGTCCTGAAAATGCATGATATATTTTCCACTGGATGTAAATCAACAATCAATCAATCAATGCAAGTCTTATTCACAGGCACTCCCATATATAGAAGAAGACAACAAATGCTGTGTTGTTATAAATGGATTAAATGCTATTCTTAAAGAACAAGAAGAAAGGTTTGGTGACAGATGTATAACCATAAATGATGATGTGGTCAAGATCCTGGATAATGAAGAGAATAGTGATGTTGTGGACAAATTCAAAGCACAGGTACATGTACATGAGCATGCATCAGTATGACCACTACTCTCGAAGTCAGTTTGTGTTTTACTGTTTTGTTTAATCACTGTCTCATTTCTCATGAACAGTTGTTACCAATAGTAATATTCATATTTAACAACAATATACAAAATTATTTTAATCAGCATAAATATTGCTAATATACTGACAAATCTAGATGTTATATATTTTTAATCATGATAAACATTATATGACTAGATCATTGTTTTACTATTAATTTCTGAAAATTTAATCCAATTTGCAGATTAACCTATTAATTATGACAAATATTTATTAATGAAAATGTTTTAAGAACAAATCTTATAAGACCACAGATAGAGTTAACCTTGTACAAAAATATATATTAAAAAATAAGTAATTCCATGCATAACAAACATAATTACAGGTAGATGTTAAGTCTTGTGCAACTAAATTTCATCAATGTTGCTCTCATTCTAAAAATATCTAATAAATAACTCTATAACAATTTTTTTCTTAGACCTTTTTAAACAAAACATTTAAAATAGTACCAATTAATTGGTGGGATACTTCTGTTATCAGTTTGGTCATTATAAGTTATAAAACGGTTAAACCTATTCAAAAATTCCAATACACAAACATAATTATAACAATCACAATTTCTGATTTGATTGAAGATTTCTTTTTCATTTTTAGGTTACTGTTTCACGACTAAAAAATGTAGATCTCAATTTGAGATTCATTCTGGCACACCCAGAAAATATCCTGAATCCAAATGTTAAAAAGTTGTTGATGACAGAAGATTGGTCTAATCATGTATGTGACTTTTGTTTTTAATTGGGGTTAAAATTGCTTGATACTAATAAAATTTTGATTATTTTAATTGACTCTAAAAACAATAAAAAATGAAGTTTTTGATTTAGCTTTTTTAATCAGACTTGCAAATTTCTTTTAATGTTTTGATTTTTAAGATATTTCAATCAAATCAAATAATGACCAGACACACAATTTGTTATATTGCAATATATATTATTGACTTACACTACACCTATTATTATCATTTACAGATTACACATGTTGTAATTGACGAGGCACACTTGGTGTTGTCTTGGGGGAAACAGGACTTTAGACCTGCATACATGAAATTAGGGTTAATGAGAACTTTCCTGAAGGATGTAAAAATTTTAGCTCTAACTGCTACTGCCAATTCTTCAGCACAGAAAAAAATAATATCTACACTGCAGATGTTAAATCCACTCATTATAACTGAATCACCTGATCGGTATAAAAATGATTTTGATTTTTTGTTAGGGTTTTCTAAAATGCATGTCATTCAAGTATTTCAATTTAAAATTTATTCTATGCAGATTTTATTGGGGAACAGTCCACAAATCAAATGTTGAACAACTCCTTCTAAATTTGTTACATTGTTAATTTCTTGGCATGTGGGTTCGATTCCCACCCAGGGCTGTTACTAAATAAATATCTGTATGTTCAATGGTTGATGTTATAAATTGATTTGTTGAATATTTTTTTTTTGTATTTGATTTGTAAGGTTTAATTATTGCACTAAATTTGTTGTATTCTAACAGCTGATGTTTTTAAATATTAATTTACTGAACATAATTTTAGTGTAAAAAAATTACTGAATATAATTTTAGTTTAAAAAATAAGTATTAAGCTAGATAACATACAGATATTTTTTTTAATGCTGGTGCAAACGGAGGAGATTGCCCTGTGCCTCCACCAAGAAAAATCACTTTTATATTATCTTGATATTTACTTTATAAATGACCTTTTTATATATTTCTGTTAATCATGTTACATATATTCTGAAATCTTATATAATTACATTTTTTGTTATATCAGACCAAATGTATTCCTAGAAGTTAGAACAAGACCACCATCAACTGGGGGAGTTAATTGTGCAGAAGATGCAATGTTTCAAACTGTGGACCCATACATTCATAATCTGAAAATACAGGGAAACAATTTCCCCAAAACAATTATGTATGTACCACTTAGGTGGTGTGGTGTCCTCCATCATAGAGCAACAACATTTGAAGAAGAGGTGGATGAAGAAATGATGAAACCATTTCTATCCCAATATCATGCTCCACAGTCAAATGAAGTTAGTTAATAAATATGCACACTGTCTATTAATTTAAGGAGGTTGGGGTGTCTAAATAAAAATTGATAAAATTTTTATATACTTTGTATAGATAACCTATATTGAGCTAGTCAAAAAAATTATAATCAAATGTTTATGTCACAGAACTCGTTTTCAAGCAACGGGTTGTGCAAAATCCTCCATTTTCTGTTTATTATATAGGAAAAAACTACATTTTTCTTGATACAGAGAACATAAAAGGATAGAATTCTATAATAAAACAGAAATAGATGGATTTTATCATAAATTATCAGAAAAACAAAAAGAAAAAGTTAGGATCACCGATCTCACTTTCTTGCTACATTGATTAATCTATTAGAGTTACCTCCTCTGGAAATGATTAATTCTTAAAATGTTTAAAAAGCACTTAATTCTCTATTAATGCTTAAAAATGATGATGCCATGTATAAGTAATAACAATATATGAATCCAAGATAAATTTTGTATTTTCTTTCTAGAATTAATATTTGCAATTATATAAAAAGTCAATACCACAAGTTTGTGGTCCAAGATGGAGGAAAACACCCGAACCTCCTTTAGTTAAAAAAGTCATTAAAACTATCATTAATCTAAAGTAGGCTTCACTGAACCAAGTCTCTTTTCTCATCAATTTAGAAAAATCATTTGAAGGAATTTTCGTCATTACAAATTGCAAAGTAAAAAGTTCTGGTTACTTATGTATATTTAGGATTTAAAAGTACAAAAAAAAATGATGACTGGAATCTTCGACTTGAGTTGGTAGTTTCAGGTAAACTACTCTCCCTTGTAGATGAAGACTCTAATCACAGAAAGGATGCATAAAACCTCTGACAGTTTAAGACTTGTTTTTGCCACAGAGGCATATGGCACAGGAATTGATGTTCCAGATATTAAACAAGTAGTCCATGTTGGGCCTCCAAACACTTTGGAAAGTAAGGAGAATCTTCATTAGAATATTAACACTTGAAAGATAGACAATAAATTCGTTAAATCAATTAGTTTTCCTTTGATCCAAATAACAGCTGAACCCTTGCCTAAGATTTTAAAGCTAACAAATTTGTTAAACAGATTTTAATTTTACCATAATAAAACATGAAAATGCTCAAATTTGCATGAATTTTTTTATGTAAAGATTTAACATGGATGACATGTTTTGCATTGCCCTAGTTCAGTCTTGATTTAATTTAGATTTAAATATGCATAAAAGATGAATCACAATTTCAATCAATCAACTTTAATATTCCACATAATTGTACTTTACAGCATATGTCCAAGAAATTGGAAGGTGTGGAAGGGATGGTGAACCATCAACAGCTATTCTATTTTATAACAGCACAGACATTTCTACAAACAAAGAACACCTTCAAACTGAGATGAAAGATTATGTTAAAAATGATGAAAAATGCAGAAGACAATTTCTTTTAGAATATTTTGGGTTTTCTGCTCCAGCCACCAGAGATAAGCATCTTTGTTGTGACATATGTAGAAACATGTGTAAATGTGTTGATTGCTCATTAGCTGTACAATGTTCAGAAGAAACCATTAATTGTCCAAAGTTTTCAAAAAAGCAGGTGGACACAGCAAAACATTTGCTTACACAGTATTTTCATGCTGAGAACAGTATTGTTGAAAAATATGTAGTCCCCCACCTACATACTGGTTTGTCTGATAGTTTGGCCACATCTTTGGCATCAAAACCAATGTACAAAGATCAGGCACTTTTGTCAAAAGATTTCCCCCTGTTGAAAGATACATATATTAGTAACATTTCTTTGATTTTATCTCAAGTACTCACGATGCATTTTTGAAAATACAAGAGCCATGAAGAGGACACATCAATCAAACAAACATGAAAAAGTAGTAAGAAATACTAATTGTCAGGACAAAAAAAAGATCTACCATTGTATTTTGATTAAATTAATAAAGTTTGTTGTTAAAATTTTTCATATACTTCCCTTTTTTATTCTACATCCTTAGAAATTGGGTTTTTTTCTGGCCAATTTGACACTATTATCTCAACAACTCAAGTGAAATCTGTAGCAAAAGCATCATAACATAATTTGACTGCAAATTTTTGCAGTTCCCTGAAAACTCATAATTTATATTGAATATTTTCTGTCTGGTAATATATTAGCATTAAATTTGCATAAAATATCCTTCCTAATAGATCTATTTGTGCCCAAATGAGTATGTACATTAAGCCCCATAATTGGCCCAAATTTAAAATTCTGTGACAATGCTGTTTAATAATTGTCTTTTAATAATTCATAACTTTTTCTTCTATACTTTTGTCATTTCAACAAAATGAAAGGGTATATTTGACTTTTTTGACAAGAATATATCATTTTCTGTAAAAATACATTGTGTACTCAATATTTGGAGATGTTTTGTTCAAAATAGTTATGATCACACAAAAACATCATGAATATATTGCAACAAAACATTTGTACTTCATAGATCTTTAATTGTGCAAAGTTTGGTTGGGTGTGATCTATATTTAAATCGACAAAATAGTATCAAACATTGCATCAAATTAATTAATTTCTTAGTATTTTCACATTTAAAGCATTTTCTATGTGTCATGTGACCATTGTATAACTAATTAAACTATAAGTTATGTTGGATTTTCTTTTTATAGACAGTATTCAATAAAAAAATAATAGATAATAGCTACTTTTCATTTTTTAGCCAAATTCTTTGGCCCAAAATGGGCCTAAACGACCCTCCTCCTTTCATATAAAAAATGACCTTTTGTTCTTTTGAAACCATTTGTGTAAAAGATGTCCATCAACCTTTTCAGACAAAGATCTGGGTATGGATTTAAATTCTTTATAATGTCTACCATCAATGTGTTGAAATGGTCTGATCTTTTTCATATCTTGAATTAGCAGTAGTTCATCTTCATCATTTTGTTTTTGCACATGTCTTTTTGACCTTACTACAGTACATGCCTCTGAATCAAAATTATCTGCAATAGCATGAATTGATGGTAAAGCAGAGGTCCTGTGACATATATTAACTTCAACCTTATTGCTATACATGTGTTTAATGTGTTTTTTACATTCCCGGACATTCCATTCTTGTACAAGATCTGCTGGAATATCTTCATTAGGTTTTCCATGTATATTAACAAAACAAGCTTGGAAAACCTGACAGGCCTCTCTTAGTCCCATAACTGAATACTGCTGCACGAGCATTCTTAAAATTTCTTTGGGATATTTGGCATTTATACTGTGCCCCCTTAGTTGCAGCATCATCATTTTTAAGAGAGAGAGCATTTTGTTTCTGTCTGGATTTTTCACCAACTGAAGGAAGTAAGTGAATGTCATGCCAACCTCTAAGCTATAATGTGCATAGTCTTTCACTTTGTCAGGCTCAACTTCTTTTTCCTTATATGTTTCTGTAATTGGAATATTTACTTCCATCCCATTAGCTAAAGTAACTTTCACCATTTCAGGAGGAACATTATTACCTGTATAGTGCTTGAAGATATCATCTGTAAAATAGGAACAAAACCATTGCTTGTCAGATTGTTTTTTGCTTAATAACAAGCACAAAATATTTTATTCAAGGAAATATAAAATTTTCAAAATTAATATGAGTGAAAAAACCTTTAAAAGCATGCTCTTATTTAATTCAGGTTTTGTGAGGTATAGAGTACACTGGGAGTATATTTATTATAACTCCCTTTGGCTTTTCTGAGGCTCAGGAAATATAACTAACTATTTACCCATATAAATCTAAAGCAAGCTTCAGGGTATGCACGCAATAAAGAAGTTTTTTATGTTTTTTTTTTTTAAACTAAGTTTTTTTACATAAATCTAATAATTTGAGACAATATAAGATATCAGTACAGATTTAACTGAGATTTTATAGTGATACACTCTTTTCTGCATGGTTTATTTGGAACAAATTTGGCATTGATTGTTACATTGTAAATTGATATAAGCCCTAATGGGCAACCCGAAATAAATTGTGACGTCATTTATTTTTGTTTTCAACTGTATCTGACAGAATATAATTTTATAATCTACTATTAAAATGTTTTTATATCTCAGAAGGATGTATAATAGAATTATTAAAACAAATTACTGACTAAATATGTGATAAAAATATCATTAAATGTCATCAACCCTGCTACATCCATCAACCAATATCGTTCCTTGGACCGGAAATGAGATCTAGGGATTACACCTGCATTAATATGGAAAATGGCCTGTAACTATCTATAAATATAGTAACAAAAAGTAATAATAACCGTATGAATCTGATTCCAGATTACATTGTCCTGACCAATTCGGAAAAATGTATGTGTCCACAAATCTTCCCATTAATTCATGTGACCACTCTCTTTTTTGGTTGTGAGGAATGTCTGAAGGACAATTTTTAGAGGGGTTGTCATTTTCTGTTTCCATTCCAAAAAAGTCCATAACTGCAACAACCAGGGTTGCTGTCACATAGCTGTGGACAAACTTTTTGTCTTCTTCATATGCCTTCATTATGTTGGTATCAACTCCTTTCCTGCTTAACCTTTCACACTCTCCTCGTAAGGTACCAATTTCCACAATACCTCTTGTATTCCACATTTCACCAAAAATCACCTATTTGTACACAGAACAAAATTAATGGTACACTAAGTTCCTATAAATAGTTTATTTTGCAGTCTAGCAACTTCATAATATCATATATAATTTTATGTTTTGCTTTTAACAAAGAAAATGTAACATTGTTTACAAATTATGTATATTCCAGTTAACAGAACAGAAATATAGACTTAGAATTTAACAACACAATCCCTCCAATTTTTTTGTTTCCATGGCAATGGGATTCATTTTTATAATTCAGATACATGTGCTTAGTTGATAATGTTTCTGATAAGTTCAAATAGTTTTAATGAAAAACAAAAATAGTTTTAAAACCCCCTCCCCTTTTTCCCAAGGTAATCACAGGTACATTTGCATGAATCTATAATACTTGCTGCAATTATCATGTCTATAAAGTTTTGTAAAGATTTGTTAGCCAGGTAAGGAGAAAAATCAAATTGGTGTTTTCAATAATTTATCTTTTTCTAAGGAAACATTGACCATTTTGAAAATATTACAACTTGGGTGCAAATCTACTCAAAGTGGGTAACCATTTTGTGAATTGGACCCTAGGTGCACATCTAGACATTGGCATACAACTCCCTGCAAAATATCAAAAAGCTATTAATTATGGTTGCCGGAACTAGCACAGATAAAATTTAGGTGAAAGAAGAAATAAAAAAAAACACTAAGAAATGTAATTAACATTTGTTCACCCACTTTTGTTTCTGGTGACATAATATTAAGAAGAAGCAATGGAGCAAAAACTTTGGTTTGGAATACTAAATTTGAATATAATAAGCATGGCCTTACTTTCTCTAAATAATTCATTCCAAGGTGAAAAAACTCTGACACACATCGCCCTACATTTCCAAATTCATTTTGAGGGTTGATGTTCCCATATCGCAACAACATTGCCTCTGTTAGGCGCTCCCTGGTCAATTGATCACCACCTATTTGGAATTTTAGGTTTGGATCAGCATCTGACTCACTAATTATCTTTTGGAAAAGATTCTGATACCACGTTAGTATTTTGACATCATCTTGGAGGTACTGCTCATTGAACGGAAGGCAAGGTAATGGGATAACAACTGTTTTCCGACAACGTGTGGTTGCTTTTTGCACATCGTTTACTTCCAGAAATGTAAGCTGTGGTAGGTACCTTGTAATAATATTTATCACAATATCCACTACATCATTGCGTATTAACTTGTATTCATCAGGTTTCAACAATATGTGTTCAATTCCAAGAAGATTTAAATCAATTTCTGGTTGGTTTGGTTTAGATAAAAAAAGATGGTCAGAAATAAGTGCTGTAGATGCAAACATATGGACCATATGTTTGTGATTAGTCTTTGTTTCATGGCTGGTGCCAACAGAAAAATTTACATTATCTCCTACTAGTCTAATATACTTTCCTTCTTTCATGGCATCTACTAGAAGGTCTGGGTACCTCTTGCCTAACTGATTGATGGTAGTCAAAGCTACAGCGTATGATGTGGAAACACCTATTCTATTTAAACGATCATATACCTGAAACATACAAAGATTTTGTTAAACACTCTTAGCTAGAGTTGAATGATCATATAATCTTCAGTATGTATAAATATAATTTAAAATAAAGTATGTTTCACTGAGCTAAGTCTTTCACTTTTGATTTAATTTAGAAAAATTCCTTTGAGGAATCTTCATAATTCTTATAAAACACAACAGAAAAACAGTTCCAGCAACTTTTGTATATTTCGAAATTTTTAAACATATTCTTAGTTTTCCTTCACTCATATGGAAAATTGGAAAATTTTGTCGTTTTCCATTAAAACAATATTTGTGTGCAGGATTTACCATTATTTTGATGGTTCATGCAAATTCTGTATTTCACTTGAAATAGTTGATAATACAAAATGATATATTTTCATGCAGTGTAAAGTTGAAATAAGAACAGTAGAATACATGCAAGCATATCATTGTCTGCAAGAATGAGGTTCTATTTATCCCAGGTCAGACTTGAACTGACATCTCCCAAAAATGTTAGGTGCACTACATTGTACCACCAGGATGTGATACCTCTGTCACAGACTAATAAGACCAAATTAATCATGGTTACGATTAATCTAGTCACAGTACAAATATATATATTAATTACCAAATTACTTAAAAATTACGGTATATCTAGTAAATTATGTCACCTTTGATCAAGTACACCTTTTAACCTCTGCATTCAATGAGTTCCCTTAAATATAACCAACATTAAATAACACCATGCAAAAATCATTAACACAAAATTTATGATAAGAGTTCTAACACTTTGATCACAGATATTGTCAGCTAGGCACATTGATATGATTCTTTGCATCCTGCTCAATTCATGATGTCGTGTTTGCATAATGATACCATAAATCATTGCAAGTCTGGGTATAACATTGGCAATGGCAGTCTGATCCTTAGGCAACATCAGTGCAAGTATCATTTCAAGTAGTTCTGGAAACTTATCTTGAAACTCCAAAATTATATCTTCAAATTTTACAGTTTCTAGTGATTTAAAATCTTTTTCCATCAGTACCGACACAAATCCCTTTTTCTTGTTCAACATTTGTTCTGGCCTTTTTCCAAGTGCATTACTGATATCTGTAACTAGTTGCTTTTTAAGAGCAGACACTGACAAGATTTGACTGGAAATGCTCTTTATATCTTTTGTTTTACTAATCAATTGTAATTGCAAACATTCTTTAGATGTCAGAAATGAAGGAGTGGTAGATTTGTGAGCCAATCTTTCAACAACTGTTTTAAATTTTTGTAATCTTTTATTTGATGCTCCAAAATGAATATGTTTTTGTGCTCCACTGGTGTGTGCTAGTTTAAAGTAGTTGTGTTCATCTGTCACCTGCAAGTAATCATTGATACTAGCTTCTTAAAATTTTAGAATTTACAGTTTACTTGCAGCATTAGTTTTATAATTGATCTCTTGTACCGGTATACACGCTCACATTCTTTAGAGTATTGCATTGCATAACATACCTTTTTCTATGGAATTTAAATTTTTTCGTGTTCAAAGTTCTATAACAAAATCCCCTATTCATCATATGAAAATCATTAGACCTTTTAATTGGAAATTGTGGACCCCTAAAATGATCCAAATTTTTTTTCACAACAAATTTTAAAATACCTTTTCTGTAGACACTTGTCTTATGTTGTCACCAGCTGGTGTCATTGGCAGTTCAACCAAATAGGTATCATCCAGCTCACAATATGTATCATTTGTAATCTGCAAGAAATAGTTTCATATGAAAACAAGCAGTGTAAACTGTTTAATTATGAATTTTTTGGGTTTTTTTTATTTACTGTAAATTCGGAAATTATTGCGTGCATTTATTATTGCGATTTGTTAGTTTTAGGCCATAATGCGAGTTTAATTATTGCGACTTCTT
>JAULBM010046311.1:0-10658 GCA_032357055.1 Geukensia granosissima | reverse complement strand
TGTTTTATTTTAACTATTTCTGTTAAAAAACAATAATTTTGATAAGGTGTCGAGACTCCTTTAAACAATAAAATTCAACATTTTTGCAAAATATGTGAAATTCTTTTAAGACATTGTTAAATAAACCTTATTAATGCTTAGAATATATGTCTAAAAATTAAAATTGGAACTTTCTAAAGTTTTAATTTTAGAAGTATATGCAAATTTAGGATACATTCCCGTTTTTGGTAGTGTTGCCTGTTGGTGACTGTTAAAATAGACAAACACATGATAAATCTAAATCTTAAATCATGTTAAAATAAAACATTTGTGACATATGTCTTATTGCAGTATACAGTCATGGGTATAACTGAAACTTGTTATTTTAATAGCGACCAGAGGACTGAGTCTGTACTGCTGATAAGAAATTCTTTAAATTACATTTATATAATGTTTTATATCATCCTATTAAATATATATATAGCTAGCTGCCATGTTTGTTTTTTGATCAGTCAAATTATATCCATAGGTACATGTACCTCACAAAAAAATTTATTTACAATTATGATTTTGGTGTTGCTCTCAGTATGAAAGGGAAGGGGTGGGTGTGTCAAATGTCATTTTTATACCAGGATAAAATAATTTTTATTTATTTTCCTTACCATGTTTTTAATTTGTAGATGTTACATAAACATTTTATAAATTGATTGTATAACCCCTTTGTGCTGCTCTGAATTAAAAAAATCTGGTGAATAAATGTCTTCAATAGGAGATTCAATTTTAAAGCAAATTATGGGGGAATATCCAAAATCGTATGAATGTCATATTATTGTGTTATCATAAGCTTTGGAAGAAAAAAATCATTTCTTTCATAAATCTGATTCTAACATGACAAATGCACCCTTTGTTTTACTAGAATATGATTTAAAAAAAATCATTTGCCTGCTGAAAAGCATACCAAAAAATGTTTTGACACTGATCCTTGTGAGGTTAAAAAAAAACATTCTACATTTTTATGCAAATTCAGTACATCTTTGTAAGTTGTTTCAGTTACATGTTTTTGCAGTTAAATATTTAAATTGTTATATAGCTTACAATTTAAATTTTAATGGTTGTTTCCCTTTAATTTAAGTACATCAAGTCGCAGTAAGATTGAGAAAAAAGGAAATCCTGAGTAACAATATTTTCAATGCTGTAACATTGCTTATTTTGTATTGGCACTTACCTCACACCACCCCTACGATATGAATGACCAGTAATTTCAATAATGGCATGTGTAATTATGAAGCATGTCATGTAACAGCTTAGTAGGGATGCAATCTAGCATCTACCTTAATTGGCTTAAAATCTAAATTATGCTACATATATTGATAATATGATTTTCTAATTATTTCAACCAGGAAATACCTTTAACTGATTAACGTCATCATATCTAATTACACATCTGTAATGTTTAAATGAAGTATTTACCCAATTTGTCACAAATAATTCTTGGACAGTATTTTAAAATTTAAAGCGGGTGTATTGTGAACACCACGTGACCTTTCGTAAAACGCAAGCTTAAATCTAGAGGATTTCCAAACGTAGACAACAAAACGGGCAGTGCCTGACTTTTACCTTACTGTCATCGAAATATGTCAGTTTCCTGCACTGTAAGAAGCCTAGATTATAACCAATATAGTATATTTTTGAAGATGTACAGCTGATGATATGTATACCATAAAAGACATTATGTTGGGTCACACAATCTATTGACTCAGATCGAAAACGACCCTAAACACAAAACAGATTCCGGATTTTCCGTGTTTTTGTTTAATACAGCTTATACATGTATTAAGGATGTTCGCTTCTCATCTTTTTGATTTTTTGTCAGATTTTCGGAATCCTCTGGTTCCATCCATTTAAGTGCATAAACAAATTTTGCCCATTAACCCACACTTTTCTTTTTACATTCTTATTTTATAAATTGTTAAGAGTCTTTTTTGAAAATATTACGAAATTCTATTTATGTTTTCATAGTTTGTTTTAGAAATAAGTTGCCAATGTTAAATGTACGAAAAATCTAGAGAATTTGTTTTCCCGCCAAATTTTCATAGCCTTATATCTCAAAGAGTAGCACATTGACCCATAATTTTTTTCTGGTCTTTTATCTTTTAGTGTAAAGCACAACATATTTATGACAGTCTTTTAAAAAGCTATTTATTTTCAAATTGAGTAGCGAACATCCTTAACAGTAAACAAAACAAGTTGAAAATCACGAAAATTCCATCCAGTTATGGACCATCTACACCCAACTTAATTTATATGTGTACATCCATCAAGTTAAAAAATATCCAGTGTACAACATATCGTCTATATTTACCTTAAATGCTATTTGTGTCAAAGTTTAATGGTTCAAATTCTTTAAAATGACAACTAATTAATGATATCAAACAATTTAAGGAATTTTTTCAAGGAAACTTGTGTTACCAAAGTTGATCTTCCTGTTTAAAATGATTTATAAATATGCAGCTCAGGAGTTTTGAATGAAGATGCAGTATGCCATATTTCTCAACACTGTAATACTTTATTGGTTAATCAAAATGCCAACAAAAGGGCATGTGATATTTTCCATTCCAATTCTATCAGTCCTGGTTTTAGTGTATACCATACTTTATTTACATCAACAATTCCTGGGAAACCTAGACATATCTATTCTACACAGACACAGGTAGATTTCAAAGTACCTTCAATGCAGCACCAGTCCTTTAGGTAAGAATTTTATCAATAAATAACAGACTAATGGTGACTTAAAAGTGACACATTAAAACTATGTTAAAATCACACATTTAATTTTCTGGGATAACATTTTAACAATAAATTTAGTATCTTGAAAGTCCATTAAGAGAGATAAAATTATCACTGGATGATCACTTGCTAACTTTAATTAAACTTATTGGAATGTACTGACAAGAAGATAGAAGTTGTCTTTAAATGTTACAATAGTCACTCCTTGAAAGATGCCTACCAAAGTGTAAGTTTTGATATGTAATTTGCTAGTCTCACAATAATAAATATATCACAACATACCAACTTATATTTGATGCACTAAATAGCAATTGCATTGATTTTATCAGCAGTGATCATGAAGGACGAAATAGAAGGCCCCAAACTTTAGCCAGAATTTCAAAGGCATATTTGGATGAATTTATGTTCAAAAACATTACTGTCCTTTAGTAGTCTCTCATAGCTCAAACTTGCACAATTTTCTAGATTTGTTCAATTTAGTACAAAAATACACAATTTTCTGTCAGTTTCTCGTTAATTGAGTATAGAGCATGTGTGCGTAGAGTCAGGATTTTTAGTATTATATCAGCAGTGATCGTAGTAAAAAATTGAAAAGGTAGTAAACGGCAACTGTTCGGCTCCAAAATTTTAAAAGAATTTGAAAGTGTTCCGAGTGAAGTAAAAATTTTGATGAGGGAAGGGAGATAATTATCATTAGAAGACAAAATCAATTTACAACAATTCTGACTTGCACTAAATTTGAAAGACACCAGAAGAGCATTATAGCAATTACTTCAATAATTTTTTTTAAAGTTAACAATTTAAAGTTCAATAGAATTTTCTGTGGGACAAATGTTATCTTTGATCATATCAAGGATAAATTACTCACCTGTTTTAAATATAATATAACCAGGAAAATTTCATTCTTTACTTTTGTTCCTAAATTATATACCTTACTTCCACAGAGTTTTGTATATAAAAATGATTAAATATTTCTTAATTCTAGTTTTTACATTTTTTCAAAAAGATCACCAATTTAAAGCTATTATCCTAACTAAAATGTCTGCATAAATAGCTGGATCTGACATCCATTAAATCTTTTGTAGACTAAGAAGGAAATAAAGTGGGCTTCAGATCAGCAATGGTTTTCACAAAAATTCTTAAGTTAGATTTATCCTAAGTGTAGAAACTTCAAAGGAAAACTCATTGTGACCAAAATTAAAATTACACTTACGGCATTTTGTGAAATTGACAGCAGTTATTTATTATTCACAAATATAAGGATTCCCCCCCCAAAAAAAACCAACAACCTTTTGTCAGTTCTCCTTTCTTTTTCCAGCTGGATGAGTAAGATTTTTGAAATGATGACAGTTTTTCTACATCTTTGCATCTAATTTTTATTTTTACATTTTTGCATCTAATTTATATTTTTACATTTTTGCACAAACTGTGAACCTATCATCTGGGGTCCATGTATTTTTATGGATTCCTTTGATAATTAATGTCAAATTCTTTAAGAATGCACCAACAAGTCCTCCCTCATAATTTAATTACATGCTTATTTCTTAAGTATTTTTCATGCAAATCGAAAAGAATTTAATGTTTAATCTCAGATATTGAAATAAAAAACTTTCAAAGACATAGGTCTGTCTTTTTTCTAGCTTCCAATACTGTACATGTTAAATTATCAAAACAACCAAACACAAGCCCTTCAGAGAATGTACTCCACCATTACTGACCTGTCTTTAATGACCATGTTAAATTACCAAAATAACCAAACAAGCCACTCAGAGAATGTACTCCACCATTACTAACCTGCCTTTAATGACCATGTTAAATTATCAAAATAACCAAAAACAAGCCACTCAGAGAATGTACTCCACCATTACTAACCTGCCTTTAATGACCATGTTAAATTACCAAAATAACCAAACACAAGCCACTCAGAGAATGTACTCCACCATTACTGACCTGTCTTTAATGACCATGTTAAATTACCAAAATAACCAAACACAAATCACTCAGAGAATATACTCCACCATTACTAACCTGCCTTTAATGACCATGGTAATTACTCAAGTTAGGCACAAAATAAACAACACAGTACTACTCCTGTTAAGACAATTCATCAAAATTCAAACACATCCTTCATCTTATAAAATCCTCCAAAATATCACATATGAACAAAATTGTGGGTGTCAAATTAATGTTGACAATATTGAAGTGTTATAAATAGTTACAAACAAGTATATAAATGGCTATAACATGTGAACTTACTTATTTTGTTGTTGATTAAATCCAATAAGGTGGTTCTAAATAAGTATACCAACTAACAGAGATAAAGATGTCATGTATATCTTGGTAATCACTTCATCCAGAGCAAACCCTCAATATTGATTGAGATGGCCAATATTATAAATTATTTCCAAATAATCAGTTTTCATATATTTCTGTTTTTGAATATTATCCAAACTTTTGGTATCAATAAATGGCGCTATATTTTGTGAAATGTCAACAACTTCTACTTTTCACAACATTTTAGTCTCACATAAATTTTCTTATATGGTTCAGTATTGTCAAAGTTGACAGAAAAAGCACATCCCACAAGGTCTATTATTACATAAATAAAAACTGATAACTCCAGGCTCAGTATCTAAACAATACATATACATTCCAAATCAATCTATATTGGCCAATTGTTTTTCATATTCATTATACATTTACTCTACAATTCTAGTGACAACATCGAACTTTTAAAGCCACACCCTCAATCAAATAACTATAAAACCTAGAAAAATGTTGTGATTTTAATCAAAAATTTCCTGTGCCACATTTTACAATAAATCCAGATAAACATGTGTCCTCAGACCGGTATTTAATTTTAAAATTTATCCCGTTTATAATTTTGTAAAATCACCCAGGTATATCAATGTCAACCTAAGAGTTTAAATGACAAGTATTTCCTTTGTTAAGCATCCCTGGGTATACAAACCTCTAATCACCTACAGTTCACTTTATTTCTAATTAACTTCCTGTCTTTTGGTACAATTCTGTACTGACACTGGGTACCCAATCTAACCATGTGCTAAATCCTAACAACTGAAGTGGCGGAGACTTTTTCTTACTATTTTTTGGATTCAGCTTTTTTAAAATAATATGACTGTTCCATCGAACTGGGAGAATTAATCTTTGCGTAGGACTTTATTGTGTATTTACAGTACATGTGAACCACTCGGCTTTTCTAATTTGTGAAATGGTGCCGAAAATTGATTTCAATACAAATCTGTAATGATAACTCTGTCGGGAAGGAACTAACACTGGGATATTACTAGGGGGTATTACTTTTACCTGTATGGAATGAGCAGGACATGTTCTAGTGATTGATGTGGCATGGAACAGTCTATGGGAGAACAAGCAGAACAGTGGATAAGTAAATGTAATTCCTGTCTGCAGAACTTGAGATGGACTAGGGTCAAAATAAGACAGATTTTGGCAGAATCTGTACGTGCCATTAAGAAATAGTCACTAGATTTAAAAATAGCACAATATTTTTCTTCTAAACAAATTGTTTTCATTCCTTTTTAATTTAAATGGTCTATGGTGACATGTAGATGCTATATTTAAACAAGATATAATTCTCAGGAATAATTAAAATCATAAATTGATAAAAGCATTTCATTAAACAAGACACATAGAATGTTAAGAACAATGAGTGGCTTAAATATGCACATAAACAAAATTTTAAAAAAATCACACAGGAACAGACAGAACAAAAAATTCTGGTTTCGCAAACTTTTCCTTAATTCGGTTTAAGTTATTATGTGTTTTCTTCCTATAACAGAATGCTATGTCTAACAATTGCAAAAAACTTGTTGCTAAGGGGAGACAACACATGATAAAATTACAAATCTAATTTCAACATTATTAAATTAAGTATTTCTAAATATAAATGCTTATTGACAATCAAATTTAGGAGTCCTTATTCAATAAAATTGTCTCAGCAGGCCCTCAAGGTACATATGACCTTTATAATTTTGCTTTCTTGAAATCTCATGAAATTTGGATATTTTTGTATTCTTCAGGTTGTTTCAATTATAATGATACCTCATTTGTGAGTTTTGGTTGAATAATAAAATAGTTATGCATAGTTTTGCCTTCGAAATCCATAAATTTTGACATTACACAATAAAACAGAAAACTTACAGAAAAAAGCCACATCCACAAGACTGAAATAAAAATTCAACTATATATAGATTTTATACAAAAATTTAAATTGTGTCATCTATGCCCATTAACAAAATAAAAAAATAAAAATCACACAGGAATGGACTGAACAAAAATTCTGGTTTTGCAAACTTTTCCTTAATTCGGTTTAAGTTATTATGTGTTTTCTTCCTATAACAGAATGTAATGTCTAAAAATTGCAAAAAACTTGTTGCTAAGGGGAGGTAACACATTATAAAATAACAAATCTAATTTCATCATTGTTAAATTAAGTATTTCTAAATATAAATGCATACTGACAATCAAACTAAGGAGTCCTTATTCATTAAATGCTCTCAGCAGGCCCTCAAGGTACCTATGACCTTAAAGTCTCACTATTCCGTTTGACGTTTTCCATTGAACTCAATATTAAAAAAGCAATGTTCAAGGACTATGTCTGAATGTATCGGGGTACCAATGCACTCGTTACATTTCGTTGGACAGGAAATAAACACAACTTTTAAAATCAGTTGCAAAAATATGGTCATTAGCGTTGACTTTTTTCACAAAATCTGTCTGATTGAAGTGTCATGAAAATCATATGATTTTTGGACAAAAGGGACTTTCCATGGCCTATTTACTGATATTAGTACACAAAATTCCTACACCAAGAACACTTTTGCTATAAATTTCCTATAACCACATATATTTAACTCTTAGAATAACATATCACCTTTACATAAACATGTACATTAACTATCTTTTAAATACATAACACCCTGCCTGAGCATTTCTTATGTTTTGAAGTAACTATTGTGTCCAGGAACCACTCCAGGTAAACTGTATAGTGAGACCTAAAAGCTACAGAATGCCTGGTGTAATTTTTGTTGCATTTTTCACGAGGAATCATTTGAAAAAAAAAACTATCAAAATTGGATGAAAGACAAAAAAGTTTCCAAAATTAGGCCATGGCCATTTTTGGACCCCATATAGTGGTGAGAGATCGGTCATAACACTTGTGGCTTTTCTGTTGGCTTTGTCATGGGAAATATTTCAAATCTCAGAAAGTTTGTCAATAGATCTTGGTCTTGGATCAACAATTTGAAATTAAGACATTTCTCCCAGCATAAACCAATAATTTACTGACACCATTGAATGATTTAAATTCTAAAATCTTCTATTTGTCTGACAGTAAAATAATTGGCTGTTTAGATTGGACTAAACTAGGCCTGAAGGACAAGTGCATTCTGTCTATTAATCCAAAAATAAAAAATAACTACCTTCACTCTTGTTAATTATGACATAAAAATATAGAAAAATTTCCTCAAATCCAGATTTGAAATAACATGAACTTGTTTGTACATTTTCTATGTAAAATTCCCCCTAACTATTGCTAGCCCTGAAATAAGTGGTCAACACCATGAAACTGTGCAGTTTAAAACAACCATGTGAATTCACTCACCTTTGAATTTTTATTGAATGCCACTTTCCATCAAATAAATTTGTGACATTATAAACAACTGTAGCCTCCCCACTTCCCAGATCATACTGTAACATTAAGGCATGGTCTCTAAATCCTAAACCTAAATAATCACTGATAACAGAAGAAGTTGAGTCCATTTTTCCACTCCAAAATATCAACCCGTTTGGTGATTCTGGTTTAATTTTCATCTGTACATCTATTTTATTTCCATTCACCCTGAAATATAAAAGTTTTAATGTGTATAACATAAGATGTCAAACAGTAAATGCAGACAAGTCTGTATACCACACCCACCTCCCCCTAACTATACTTGGGTACGGCCCTGTAAATAACCTTTGAACTGAGGGAGAGGAAAGTAGGACATAAACACAAAGATGACTACACCATGTAATTGAGACTGCTGTGAAATAATGCTTTGTGCTAACTTTAATGCTAGTGTTGTTTTAAAACAAGGATGTACCAAGGAATGTTCACAAAAAATTTGGAAGCAATGAAAAAAATAAAACTAAGTAAGGAGTGATATTTAGTTTAGCCCTAATTTCAGGACTATTTTGCTGAGTGGAGGATTATTTTTAGATTGTCTTCATGGTTCGCCAATTTACGAAAAATCTAATCTGACATGTTGCCCCGACAATAAAACTGGAAATGGGAATTGAAATTCCGGTCGTTTTGATATCTATGCCATACCTCAACGAAACTTGCAGACCGACTGGCAGCCGAAAACGTTACTTTTACTGCCTATGGGAATTTAATTAAACTCCTATACCCATTTGTACATTTGTAGGAATAACCTCTCATCAGTAGCATTAGAACCGAAACATAGGAAGTCAAAAATTAAATAATGAGCAATGAAATCATGTAAAATTATCAAAGTACCTAGCGGTAGACATCCAAATCTTAAACTAGAAGCCTTTTCATCCTTGGCTTAAAGACTAAAATTAAACTTAAAACATTTAACTTATAGTTCATTTGAATTGCAAGAGACGCATTCATTGGATATTCAAATGAAACATTTATGCAGAATTCTAAAAAAATGTAAAATTATTAAACAGTATTATGTCTTTGAAATATATCTTAAATTGACCCAATTTAGTCTTAACTTCATCCAGAACATATGAGCAATGTACATACATCAAATCGTGTTGTTGTTTTTTATAGAAAGACAATGATTAATTTCGCGTATATAAATGTGCAATAATTCAAAATTGAAATGTTAATAGTCATGTTAAAATCAGCAAATACTTATCGCGCTGAGACAACAAATTCTGCCCTTGAACAATACGTTTTTACGTATTTTGACAATTGTTGATGAATTTTCATTAGGCGGTTCTATTATTAATTCAAATCATCATTTGCGTTGAATCCACGTTGTTGATTATAAATAAAATTAATATACCTGTGTTGGTATTTTTTAAGTCATTCATCCGTTTAATATTTATTGTTCAAGTTTTGAGTTCAAATTTGAAAAACTCAGCTTAATATCGATAATATTCAAATCTGGGATTTTACTGTGAAATAAATCAATTAATTAATTAACAAACCTTAAAATTCTACTTCAATCTATTTACGGCCTGCCTCAGTATACATTAATAAAATTCAAACCTGTCTACAAGAACTATTATATTAGACCTTACTTCATTTTTTCAAGATCTAGTTTAGTATCTTTTTAAAATTTAGGTGCTTTGCAGGACGGGATTGATGCGAATTATCCGCGTTTGTACTTCATTTAAATAAAAAGATTGAATCCAAGCTCTCAACAGCGGTCAACGTTCGTACTTCAGCTTATAACCGCTGCCCAAAGTCCAAACAATTTTAAATAAAGATGCATTTTTTATTGTTGCATTTTGCTGAACTTTTTTACGTCACAAAATAAATACTTGCAACGTCACAATATTGCTGACGTTATTTGCACCAACTAGAAATAAAAACCGATTTTTTTCTACTGCTTGGTTTTTAATTGACGTTTTATGCTAAAATATTTGTAAATGAAATAACATGTAACTGAAATGTATGACAATTTCATCCGATAAAGTTAAAACGGAAATGCTTTTATTTCCCGCGTAAACAAAAATTTGATAGGGCTTCTGGCAGTGGGGTAAATCGATACTAGCCAAAGCTAGGACGTATCACCACTGTTTCGGAGTTTGTAAAAAGTTATCAAAATGGCAACATTAAATACCTCCACATAGAAGAACGGCAACATTAAATACCTTTACATAGAAGATTT
>JAULBM010046301.1:0-10658 GCA_032357055.1 Geukensia granosissima | reverse complement strand
CTTAACAGATATATAAATATACATCCCTGCAATAATTGAGCACGGTTGGTGTTAACTTAGGAAATTCTATGCTACACCGCTGTGTAGCATAGAATTTCCTAAGTTCCTAAGCCAAATTTTTTCTCTTCTCTTTGTAGAAGGCTCTTAACAGATATATAAATATACATCCCTGCAATAATTGAGCACGGTTGGTGTTAACTTAGGAAATTCTATGCTACACAGCGAAACTTCCATGCAGCCGTGAATTATTCGATCTTGGTCACAATCTTTGTTTCTTACCCAATTCTTTGTCACAGAATATTGTGACGGTCAACACTTAATTTGAAACTCTTCTTTTCTATCACATATCACCTTGTGGACATTCAAGAAAAGTGAAAAGCGTCTTCAACGGGCCAATAACAAGAACAGCTAGGGTCGGAGCTAAATAGATCTGAATCTTGTGAGCTGTAGCGATATTTACGTCTTGTGTGTGCTATGTAAACCTTTCTAGAACATATTAAATAATGGAATGTAACGAATGATTTAACAGCGCTCTGATTGTTCTCTTAAAATTAAAAGAAAGATAGAATTGATCTAATAACAAGATTAAATGAGTTCCAAAAGAACGTAAAAGAGATGGAAGATATGATTGAAAATAAGTTTCAAGTCGACATCTATGCACACGGTTCTGAGATCTAAACCTGCTTTCTACCGATATGCTTCAATATTATTAATGGCTACATTGCTATCTGTTTTCTCTCATTCGCACCATCATAACCAAACACAAGTACATTCACAATAATGTTATTGATTAGTTTCTCGAATTTATAAAATTGCCTCGCGTGGAACTGGTATAACCAAAAGCCAGTCAGCCCACTGGTTGCGCTACATGTAATTCAGTCGAATAGAATGTTCTTGTAAATTTCCTCTTAAAGTTAAACTATAAAAAAAACAGAAGATGTGACATGATTGTCAATGTGACAGCCACCCACCAATTGACAGTAGAATTTAAACTTCTACAGATCCCAATATTATGTCCTTCAACAATAAACAGGAGTCCATACCATAAAGGAATCTGTAAAAGGCCCCGAAATACAAATTGTGAAACTATACATATAAAACACGACAATCGACATAATCTAAAGCAAAAATGGTGAACATGTAACAATAAACAACTAATCGAGCAACGACAACCACTTGGCTACAGGTTCCTGGCTTGGGACAGGCACATAAGAATGTGGCTGGGTTAAACCGGTTGGTGAGCGCTCAACCCTACCCCTAACCTGGGACTGTGGTGTGACAAAACAACAATAAAAAACACACTATAAAAATCGATTGAAATGGATTTAACACTTGAGATCGATACTGCAAACCAATAACAAATATAATAAAAACTTAATGCAAGATACAACAGGTCTCACTATATACGGTTCAACGTTTTCCATTGAACCATATGTTAAAAAGGCAATGTTCAAGTACTTAGCCTGAACATATATTATTCCTTGTTGGAAAGGAAATAAACACAATTTTTACAATCAGTTGCAAAAATATGGTCATGGGCGTTGACTTTTTTCACAAAATCTGTCTGATTGAATTGTCATGAAATTCCATTTTTTCCTCATATGAATATTTTTAATCAAAAGGGACTTTTCATGACCTGTTTACTGATATTAGTACACAAAATTCCTACACTAAGAACACCTTTGCTATAAATTTCCAATAACTGCATATTTAACTGTAAGAATAACACATCACCTTTACATAAACATGTACATAACTATCTTTTAAATACATAACACCCTGCCAGGACATTTCTTATCTTTTGAAGGAGCTATTGTTTCCAGGGACCATTCCAGGTAAACTGTATAGTGAGACCACAAAAGTATCGACCTCAAAAGTTTACTCGCAGTTGCTGTCTTCTAGTTATATAAAAACTCAAAAAGCAACCGATCAGGAAACCAAGTTTTCTTTCACTGCGGGTGTAAATTTTATCATGTCAAATTGGATTTAGTGTTTAAATATAATTACAAGTAAAATAAAGATGAATTTTGAGACCATGTGGATTTTTTTTAAATTTCCGAGTTGGCGACCGCTCCAACGAAAGCATTCTCGGTACGTTTTTTACAACTTGACCGTGATTTTCTGTTGAGCAAGTGTATGTTATAATTGTATGCTGACGTTTGAAATTGATAAACCGAATCTCGAGTAGTTCATTATATGCAAACGCCACCCTCAAGTTGATATTTTGTCATTTTTTGTTTGATCCTCTCTTCCATAAATATTATATCAGACTTTGACGAAGGGTGCAACTTCTAGAAAGAAGGGGGTAAGTGACTACTCATTCTACTCAATCGTTCGTTTCACCAACTCCTCTTTGAGCACTTATTGTGCTTTCATCCTTTCTTCTTTACCAATGCAACCAACATCCTACTCTGGTTAATGAAGAAACTGTATCAAATTGTAAATTACTGGGCATTGATCCCAAAGAAAACAATATTCGAAGATCTTAATATTGTGTGATGAAGGTGACCTCTATGGGAAAGTTTACCAAGACAATTCTTTGATTCTATGTTAGATCTCTTTGCAACAAAACAAAAGAAAACAAAGATATAAAAAGTGTTTTCAGGTACACAATGTGGTATCAGAAAGATCAGAGCGCAATGGAGCCTGTAGCGCTCCCCTTATGCCTCTTTGCTTATAAGTTAAATCGTTGTATCTCACTGTCTGAGCTGGCTGCAAAGGCTTTTTTAAAGAGGATTCGCCAAGTTTGTCGGTATTTGGTCCTAGTGTTCATTGTTTCGAGACGATCTTTCCTGTAGGTGCAAAGTTTCACAAAAAACGTGGGCTGATTATTTTGAAATAACGTATTGAAAAATACGTTGAAGTTTGACTGCTATTAGACCAATAAACATGCAAGACATACAAGAACAGATTTTGAAAGAAATTTCCTCGCTTTAGGTTACAATACGACTGAAGCTAATTTTGGCCGTTTAGATGTTAATCTTGGAATGCGGCTGGTAATATAGATAAGAAAATGAAAAGATATGAGGTAAAAGCCAGAGAGACTGCACTCCAACCACAAATAATACAGAGGATGGATTTAACATTTTCATTTTAAACTGAATGTTTTTATAAATTTATCCATTCACTTTTTGTCTCACTACTGTTCAATCTTCTTATCTTCAAGTTATTGAAGCAAATTAGGATAATATGTTCTGTTTTATAATTTAAACATTATTTGAATGCCAAAAAAAATAAGTCGAAAAAATTAAATAACACGGTTTTATCTAAAAAAAATTGCTTTTCCCAATGTCCAGTTGTATATAAGAAGTGATGGGGATGAAAGACATTTTATTCCATTGCCGACAAGAACTTTTATCTCGTAGGAATTTTAACATAAATGGATCGAAGCCGAAAAATCGAAATATTGTCACGAGACAACCCGGATCTTATGCTATAGCCATTCCGTGTTGAGCCGGAGGTTTACACAGTCATTACGTCGCCATTTCTTCACGCAGAAGATAGGTGCACGCACGCACTTGCATAATTTCAAAACACCGAAAAAGAATAAAGTATAACCATGGCTGAAGGAGCAAAGTAAGTTCAACTAATGTTTTTTTAAACGAAGCAAATGAGTTTTAGGTATCACTGTTGTTATTTATTTTAAAATGCCGGCTAGTTGAGTGGTTTCTCGCATCTTTCTCGCGATCAATTTTACTTTGTCATGATTTCCTTGTCTTTGTTTCATAAATTGACTACCGTTTTTATAAAATGAGAGTTTGAATAAAAAAAGATTCATATTTAGTAATTTATAATAAAACCTGTATATTAGATACAATACACTTCAATACATTTGAAACAAAATTTAACCTTTGTGTAATGCAAATTTGTATGGGTTTCCCGGAATGCTTTATCATAAATCTCAATATGAAAATGAAAGCAAATTAACATATTTGTTTTTGATTTTCACAGAAATAATTAAAAAAGTTTAATTTTGAAGAAATGCCCAACATAGTATTTTTTCTATTTTTAGAAATTAAGTCATCATTCTGAGCCATTCTTTAAATGGAACGTGTCATTCTAATGAGTTCATATTGATATTTTCATTTATGACAACTTTCACATTCAATTTTGCTTTATCACTAAACAGTATAAAACAATTATGGCAACAAAACCACCTTCTTAACATATTGAATTGGCACTTGTTGAGAGATGGATAGGTAAAAGTTCAGTTTTCTTGACTTTAAATTGTTTTCATTGAAATGTTTTTTAGGACAAGGGAGATAATTAATGATGTACAGACTTTATGATTTCCCTCTAATATTGTGATTTTGATCTTTCATTTTTATTGAATCATTGTGGTTTTGTAGAAGATGAGTCCACCTCTAATTAAAATGTTATAAAAAAACATTAAGGGCAAATAAAAAATATTATGGTTTCTGCCAATTGACCAACCCTTGTTTTTAATGCTGACCCGAAAACTTTTTTCTAAATTGCATTTTTTTTTTCAAGATAAATTTAAACCGATAATCTGAAATGATCAGCTTCAACTTGGTCACTACTCCTTTCTCAAAGAAATGGAAGATTAATTGCAACAAATTCAACTGCTAATGCAATGTTTATGCAAATGGCTGATGTAAATTCTCAAAATAAAAATTTTTGGAAATCGGGTCATTCTAGTAACCTCACCAGTAATAGAAAAAAATAGTATTTAAACAAAAAACACACATGCAAGAAGACGGAGAATATAAGTCCCATGTAAGGAAGACAAATGATAATTTGAAATAAGACCTTCAATATTTGTCATGTTTGTCACATGTTTTTCAGTGCAAATCTGATATTATTTCAGGCAAGTTGAAAAAAAAAACTACCTTCCTTCATGTGCCCTATTTTTTTTCATGAAACCTTAATTTTTTTGGCCTTAGTATTTTCTGGAGTTTCCAGATCTATTCCTATGTCAGTTTGTTAGGTTCGTCTAGGAAATCACAGTATTTTTATAGTCACATAATTAATTATGGCTTGAATACTTTAATTAATCATATCTTATATTTAATTTTAAAATAATTCCTTACTTTAAGTAAAAATTTGTGACGTTTTGGGGAAGATATGAGTAGAACATTTTGAGCAGTTCCCTACATACATATTTGCAGTCGTACAATGATACATTGTATTGTTATTTTAGCCCACAAACAAAGTATAGGGGTATGTAGGAATCACCCTGTCTGCCTGTCCACATTCCTTGTAAGCACATCTCCAACTAAACCATCCTAAGGATTTCAATCATACTTTACACAAACATAAGATACAAATTGTAGGTGTGTATACATGAGGGAAATTTATCTCGGCTCTTTCCAAACATTAGAAAGGCAGATAATCCATGGGGAGTAGTATTTCTTGTTACTTTTATTGTTCATGTTAACAGAAAATTGAAATTTTGATTTATTTGTAGTGAAGACCTTCAAACTGCTATTCTTAAGCGTAAAGACAGACCAAATAGACTGTTGGTGGAAGAAGCCATCAATGAAGACAATTCAGTTGTATCCCTGTCACAGGTTTGTATCACTGCCAGGAATTATATTCCATTGCAACATATATGAGCATACATATGTACATTGTACTTTCAAATAACTTATCAGTCAATGAATTAAATAACTACACCATATACAGTGCTCTAGGATTTTTTACCTGATCCTACTTACCACGGGAAAGTTCTTCAACAAAAACCACTTTCCCACACACAAATTTGACTTTCCCTGATTTTGGAGAAAAAATATTGTGGTAAACATTATGGTGGGTTAGCAATGGTTAGGGACTATAAAACTAAATTAATATGTTTATTAATTTTGATGAATATGTCAAAAAAAAATCTCCGATTATCAAACGTGACATAAATGGGAAACTGGATTCCCCATCCGGATATCGTTTTTATATTAGAAGCAAACTTTCATTCGAAACATTCTGAAGTTTTCACTACGAACGACAAAAAATAATTTCTTCCGAACGGTAAAATTAAACGATAAAAAAAACGATGGTTACACTTCCCTATACCGAAAAGAACCCAAAGATGTGCTGACGAAAGTTATGATACTAAACACAATGTCAATGAAATGTGCACTTGTGCACAAATGTACATTCAATAAAATTTTCGGTGATTTTTTTCAGTTACCCGCGGAAAAGTAACCGTTAAAAAATCACTTTCCCGCGGCAAAATTTCACTTTCCACTGGTAACGGGAAATGGGAATCCTAGAACACTGCATATAATGTGACAGATGATTGTGGGATTAACATATAGCTCTGTTGCAGTTGATTGACAGAAAGGAACATTGTAGGCATAAGAAAGTAAAGTTATAATATTGTTAAGGAAAATGAAGACAAAATACACAATTTATGTAATTTTTCTATGGTGAAGGAAGGTGACAGTAAAAAATCTGTAAGGAAACTTTGGGGTTGAACATGGATAGTAAACTCTAGCATAAGAGATACATGTGTCCTACTCACTTAACTGAAATAAACAAAGAATACATGTATGTCTTTCCAGCAAGTCTAAAGATGTCTCTTTTCCAAATGTGATATTAAGAATTAAATTCAAATTTAAGACTATTAAACCTGTGGACTTGAATTTACTCTTAGCATCTGAAATAACAATTACATTATTATTGTGTTATAGTCCTTGCCTGGAATTTGGGACTAGAAATTAATAAGTATAAAGATTTCAAGAACATTTCTATTCTCTTAGTCTCTGTCAGGAAAACATATGTTTTCCAAAGTTGCAAATTTTAATCTATCAATACATGTCAGGCTTGAAAGCTTGTCTGGCTGGCCAGCCATTCTGGAGGGATTACATGACAGAAACAACAACTTTGTCTGTCTTTTCATGGAACATGTGATAAGTTCCTCGTGGTCCATTAACTCATCAAACATGACAGGCCAATTCTTCTAAATGTTGTTAATGGGAGAATTTTTTTTTACTCCACCAGTTTACTTTATATCAATTTTGATCACAACAACATGATGACAGTCAAGAGTGCCATTTTCACATGTTCATCAGTTTGGTAATGAACAGAGATAAAGCAAGGGAGGTATAAATAATACAATGCTTCACTTAAAGGCTTCAAAGCAAAGACAGCAATATTATATTGTTTTAACCACCAAAGTGATTAAGTTTGTGAATTATAAAAATGCAGAGAAATGGTGCTTATGATAAAATTTCACACAAATAAAAAAATCCCATTTTTGGGATGGTCTTTTTTCCAAACATACTCAGCCTGGACAAGATCAGGTGAACATTTTAACATGATTGATATTATATAGCTGTTACTCTTATTAGTAAGGCCGAAAAAAAAGTTCTGTGTTTCCGGTAACCCGACCGACCCTAATTTTTCATTGCCGACCCTAGCTTTTTTCTATGATGTTGGAAAATATTGATGGTAAAATTCTACAGGACTGCTTTTTATTGATTGAAATGTCCTTAAATATTGCAGTTTCAACATTTAATAAAGGTATTTTGCTTGAAAACAGAGCTACACACACGTTTTTCAACTTTGCACTTGTAAACAATGCAAATGGCTACATTTCCGGTCAAGGTAAATACCGGAAATGAAGTAAAAGCTGGAAACGGACCTGAATAAATTCTGGATTTCAGAAAAAATAAAAAATAAAATAAAAAATATATCCGACCGACCGACCCTATTTTGAAATACTATGTTACCGGAAACACACAATTTTTTTTTCTAGGCCTCACGAAAATAAATTCCACTCGTTAATTTTCTTTATATTTTGTTTAGATATTTTACTTTGATGAAAGAAGGAAAACATGAAAATTTCAAGAAATCTGAACCATACATTTCTCTGGCATTATTTCAATAGATATATAGTAATTTCGTCATAAAAATTTTTTATCACCGAGATGCATTAACTTTATTATAAAATGATACTTGATTAAAACGTTTAGATGACTTTTCATTGTTATTTCCCTTAGGTGTTGGGTACCCCCTTAATATTAAACATCCAGTGGGGCTTAAAATTTTTTTAACAGGATATCTTACAGCAGCATGGCATAATTAGGAATTTTGTAAAAATATTGTAGTTTAGAATATTCAAAATTAAAGCCTCTAGTTCCCTCCCCTTTACTGAAATGTCTCAAGATACAAAATTGCTTTTTTCTCTCAAAAAAACTTTGATGAGTAGAATTTCTCTAATGCAGAGATGGAACATTTGACTGCGATACGTGATGTCTGAATCTAGAAAATTAATTTCTGTGTGTTGTTCGTTGAGAACAAAACCCGAGTTCTTAACCATATTAGAGTTGAATGGGGGTAGGGTTGCTCAAATGGACGAATATGGTACTAACTTTGTAAGTATTGCATAAAAATTGTTAGTTCAAACAAGAAGCAGTAATGCCATGCAGTAATTCACACCTGATTCAACTAAATCTTCATCAGAATCATCAATCATTAGAGGTTTAGCCGCCTTGGATGACAATAACTTAGTGGTTTTTTTAGCAGCTGGTTTAGTGAATGCATCTGCGATGGATGGTTGCTTAGGATCTACAGACGGAGTACAAAGAAGAAAACACAATGGTAAAAGAATGATGTATGAAATAATGATGAAAATTAGGTTCCTCTTTTGATGCAGAAGTATTATATATTTCATTGCAAGAACCAATTTTTTACATTTACACCAAACAAAACATTGTGTGCTTCAACTATAAATAATCACTCATTAGTCGTTCAAACCTACAAAAAGGTTTAATTTTTTTTATGTTAACACAAGGATTGTGAAATCGTAACTGGAAGCAGTGAAACAAATTTATAGGTAAAACAAAAATTGTTCTTTCTGTTTTAAACCATTTGTAGACCATTGGTTAGGATGAAACTTCACAACAATCTATGCAAAATTGAATTTAATAAACTGGAAATGAGATGTGATGAAATTTCTGTCTATAATGAAACAAACAAACCTTTACTGGTCCATCTATGCTTGAACTACATTTCAAGCTTTTGGTCCAATTTCTATTCCTAAGTGCATTTTTTTTTTCTTGAATAAAAGTTAATGATCCAAATTTAGCACACACTTCAACAACTATATAGGAGCTTTACACATCTCTTTTTCCATTATTTTTGGCAATGTCTGATGTGATCTTTCAACTGGACTAAGGAACCTGATGCGAGTTTAATCCAGAAATGTGCTTTACAAATTTATGTTTTTTTCAATTGTTCAGAGGACAAAGTTGCATTTTTTTATATTCTTTATCAATTCCTTTTCACAGCTGCACAAGCCCATGATCACATAAATCCCTTGAAGGTATTAGATTTGAAAATGATACTTTAACACCATTTATTAAAAAACAAAATCCACAAATGTATGAAAAAACTCCTTCCTAAGTAACAAATTGAATAAAGCTTCAAAAGTTCCAAACAAAATCTCAAATGCTTGCACTATTGTGTAATAATAATGCAGAAGATGAGGAAACACAACAAATGCATGGCTTTCATTTTTTAATTCAAACCCAGTTTCAAAAAAGATACAACAAAAAATGTGGTCAGTATATGTAAGGATTATTTTGGAAAGCATGTAAAAATTAATAAGCACAAGATGAGCTGGTTTGAAAAAATTAACTGGAATCTCACCTTTCTTTTCTGCCTTTTTCTTGGGTGCTGCTTTAGGTTTTGAGGCTGGTTTACTGGCAGCTGGTGGTGGCACACTGCTGACCTTTGACCCACTATCACTATCACTGTCTAATGTAACAGGCTGGGACTCAGCAGATTCTGTTAAATAAATCAAATCTTGCATTGTAAGGAAATACACAAACATGGTTTTTTTTTTGGTTTTTTTTTATTAAATACAGAAACACTTTTTTTCCCAAATATGTCAGACTGTCATCATTAAAGAAAATTAATGAAGTGTCTTCCCATTTCTGAATTTCTGACACCAACAAAAGTGGAACATGGCTTTCATTTAAACCTATGTTACTCATTTAAGTAAACCGGTTTAACTGTCCATTCTCCACCCTATAAACAGTTTTTGAATCTTTATTATTTTAAAAGTCCTGCAACTTTAACAATTTTATGGGTCCATTGGAAATTCTAAGTATCCAAGTTATATAGTTTTGACACGATTAACCTATGGGCTACAGTCTTCATTTTTTTGTTAGGTCATTTCTGTTTTTTTATTGGTTTTGCATCAGGTGAAATTTTCAAAACAAACACAAAGGCATGGCTAGAAATTAAATGTTTTACAAACTCCACTGTAAAAATTATTATTATCAATGGCTAACAATTTAAGATTTTCTATTGATGGAATGCTTTTTGCTTCCCTTATTCTTCAACACTGGTTATTTAGGGGGTACCCAACACCATCATGTAAAAAAAATCCACTCGTTTAATTTTCATTATATTTTGTTTAGACATTTACTTTGATGAAAGAGGGAAAACATGAAAATTTTCAAGAAATTTAAACCACACATTTCTCTTGAATTATTTCAATAGATATATAGTAGTTTCATCATTAAAAATTTTGATCACAGGTGCATTAATTTTAATATAAAATGATACTTGATTAAAAGGTTAGATGATTTTACAGAGTTATTTCCCTTAGGTGTATGGTACTCCCTTAAATTGTTGCCTGGAAACCAAAATTAACAATCTTCAGCTGTATATGACATTACAGGGTTGTCATT
>JAULBM010046290.1:0-10659 GCA_032357055.1 Geukensia granosissima | reverse complement strand
AATTGGTCTGGGACACTTTAAGGGAATTTTGTATGTTATATAAATTGGAGGTGTGGCATGATTGTAAATGAGACAGTCACCCACCAAATGACAGCAGAATTAAAACATTTACAGTTTGAATTGGGCACAATTTTTTATCATCAGATACAAAATGGTTTTAATAAAAACAATAATTGATTCTGTGTCTTGTTGTTATTTGATTTTTAAAATATAACAGGTCTGAGAGTCTTTCGGAAAAGCTACGAAAGCTAGAATTGCCATCCATGCAACCTCTAAAACTGAGAAAACATTGACATTACTTTCAATAAAAATTGGATTTAAAAACATTTTCAAGGTTGGAACAGCTCCAGTGTTCTAGGTCATCTTCACTTTGTCTCCGTAGAAAGCATTCTTTACTTATGGAACTGCATGAGAGAAAACAAAAAAGGTCGATATAACTTTCAATACAAGACACATTTTCTGTTTGTCTTCTGAATGACCTTCAGATCAAGGTCATCAAATTTGCATCTGAAACATGCAGGTTACATTTGTTCAACCTCATAAAATGTTTCCTTTATATATCAAATATAGTTTCTGTGAAAACAAAAACTCGAAACTAACATTCAGTCTAAAACTGTTTCTTCATATTGTCATTAAAGATTTGGCAGTTCCAACCTTGGTTTTCATCGAAGACTAGCAGACCAGTTATGTTTTGAAAAGTACTTTTCTACAGATACAGAATCACATGATCAATTGCAATCAAGAGAAGTCTTTGATATAGCACCGTTTGTTTTTTTAAATGCCCTTTTTAAACAACCTTACAACCATACACAAATGCAATCAAAAGAAAAAAGAAAAAATGCAACTATTTAATGTCTTAGTATTTTTAAAAATTCCAATTTCAGGACAATTCGAACGTCAATAAGTTTTCAGAAAGTTGTCTCTCAGACTTGTTACCTTTTGGAAATGAACTTGTAACACATATAAAATGTTATATGAAGTTCTTTTTCATTTCCACGACATTTTACACGTTCCAACATCTTTGACTAAAGAGTATAGTTTTATTCTAATTAAAAGGTATCCGCTTAACCTGCATATTTCTACTAAGCGGATAAAATACACTTGTGCACTTTATCTCCTGATTTAGAAAGTGTAAATTACCTAGTGTTGCAAGCACACATAAATCTAGGGCTGTGTCAACGAAAGTGTCTTAGGACTAGGACATATCTTAAGATAGTCTTATGATATTACTTAGTCTTTAGTCGTGTCAACGAAAGGGTCGTAAGTTAGGACATATCTTTGAAATTGCCTTAAATTTAGGACGATAATTTTGGTGCCCTAAAAGTTAGGATTGTCTTAGGATATCGGAAATGTTTACATAAATAATAAACATAGCTCTCGCGTATATATCGTCAGTAAACGAGCTATACTACGACGACATAAGCTATTCAGGGATGTTATTTGTGATGTAGCTAAATGTTAAAAGAGGAACAGCAATGGGTTTATAAGGGTGACTCATTTCACGCTATCAAGAAACGAGATTGATAATTTCCTTAACGTTTTTGTTGCCCTTGATAGGACGCATACATGTATTATGGATAAAAAATCATCCATTGATGAGCATTTATACGTTAAGAGAAAAAACTATTATTGTATGAACATATAATGGAATCCATTGGGTGTTTGTGATTATAATTATTATCCGAATTTCAGTTTCGCTGACATTGGGACTCATTTAGCTCGTGATGACCCAAACACAACTGAGTAATGCTCTTCATGGTAATCGTGTATTCCAAAGTATTTCGTGCAGTTTAGATGTTATTGTTTGGGTTAACTAAACATTTTATAAAAATTTATAAGGTATTTTATGCAAACTTCGTTTACTGAAAACTTATTTTTATTCTACTGAAGACCCTTTTTTATAATTACTTAATATAACCCAAATAAAAAATAACTAAGAAAATGGAATTTTTTCATCATTCATTGACGATTTTTGAAAAATAAATAAAAGTTTTAAAGGAATATATATTCGATGGTCTAAGACTATCCTAAATAAAGTTGTAAGACATGTCTTTGGATATATCTTAGGATAATTTGTTGACACTGCCCCTGTTGAATAAGCGGATAACCCAGGAAAGACAAAGAATTACTAGAGACAATAAATCATATCAATTAAATCACTGGAATAACAAAATAAGTTTATACAGTTATAATTTGAGCATTGTTTAGTCAAAAAGATTTAAAAGGGCGATATCATTTTACACAGATTACATATTACAGTGTATTATGCTTTATCTGTTAAATATATCGTTGCTCTATTTGCAAATAAACAGACATATTACAAACGCTTAAGAGCAAAATAAATACCACATCGCACGTATTGAAAATTATTACCCAAACAATGCAGATAGAACGTAGAATTTCACGTGAAACAATAAATGATTCTGAAATTGCACTTCAGTATAAATGATAATAACTACTTTGTTCCGAATTTGTGTATACTTTTTAGGTTTAATGTTATTTTTATGTTTACTGTAACGTGTAGGCTTGTTAAAGAATGGTAATTCGCTTTTATCAAAACGTTTTACATTTTAATTTTAGTCTGCATAGAGCTGTTTCGCTCGAACTGATCACCATAATACAACATTTTCAATGTTAAATAAATATGGAGAATTTTCGTATACTTTATGTACATCTCAAGGAGTAACCTCTCATCATTAGCACTTGAGTTAAAAAACGTAGGGAGTCCAAGATATAATCACAGCAAAAAGCAATAAGTTTTTTGGCTGTTGAATATTTAATTTAAAATACAGGTTCGTACAAGGAAAAGTTAATATCTTCTTTCAAATGCATTTAATCAGTTGAGGAATACCTGCGATACGACATCGTGAAGCAAACAAATATCAAAAATAATTGATTTATCATCACTTTATTTAGATTGTTTTGGGGTGTTATGTTTGTGCATATTAATTTACCTTGTTTTTTAACCAGAATTTCAGCTTTTGACCTCGACTGCTGATGTGTCGTCAATCAACGAAATGGCCATACAGTGCTTCTAATTTAAGTTTGTATTTTTCGACTACAGAAATTCATGATCTTTGACAGCCACAGCTTTCGCAACAGCAACTCTCAAAAGAACTTATCTAATGTAAAAAGTTTGGCGTTTGTGCATTATTTTTTTGAATTTTCTGGACATCTAAGACCCTTTTTACAAGTGCGATTCAAATTTATTCCCTGGCGTAGGGGTTAACCCAGAACAGCGCTTTGTACGCAGAAGAAATTATTTTAAAAAATGGGTTGCTGTATTTCCATATTTTCTTTAAAGAAATATCATTTTGCCTTTGAGCGCAGTAGTCCGTTTTCTCGATGAAAAACATTTTCTGAACAAAAAAAAGGTTAATTTTCCATGTTAACTTCAAATAAAACTTAGATAAAAACATAAATGTAAAGAGGAGTGAACCATCGCTAATGTTAGAGCAGTGCTAAGTGTCATATTTATAAGCCTAAGCTAGACCCTTTTCTAATACGTTCTCATTTGTTGTAGTATTTGAAATGAGTAAATTCACTAGAAGAACAGTGCAGTTTAATGTGTGTTATGACTCCTTGGTCTGAAAGACAATTCATTTGAATTAGATGGCCATGGGTTACATTTCTATCATTACACTTTCTATAGAGTCTATTTTTCTTTACTTGGGAGATCAGATATTAGCACAATACTAGAAAATGAATTCGTTCTACACAGTAACTGTTAAATCAAGACAAATTGAACTGGTTGGTTTAGTCCCGAATAAGTAGAATTTATGTCATTGTGCTTGTAACGTATACAGACCAAGAAAATTTTCACTTGGATGTGATTTGGTTGTGGTCATTAATCACTTACAGCAATTTGTTTTACCTTATTTTAGATGGCGTCGTGAATTTCAGTGCATTTGTCAGTTTAGCATCTTTATCCAACGTGATTTTTTTACAAAAGTTATTTACTCCGTGATTTACAGAAAGTTTCTTAGACACTATCCAAGTTGCGTCCAGATTTATTTCATATATTGATGGCAAATCATTTTACTGTTCAAGAAATTTTACTTTAAAAACTAACCTCACAAGGACTTCGTACCCTGAGTACACAAGCTAGCTCAATTTAGACTAAATGCTAAACTCTGTTAATATTAAGTCGCAAATTCTCTTGTGAATGTCGACTTTGGTTAGATATTTATCCTGGAAAAATTATGTTGCAAACTTGTTAAAATATCTTTGGGTAAACCTGATATGTGCAATATATTGTGTTGCTATTCTAATACCATCCAGGTCAAATGTCAAACGTGGAACCATATTCACTGAAAGCAAATGTTATAACAGATTTTGGTTAGGCCAATTAATGGCGTGTTCGCCAGTGCTTATCAAAGCCTCTTCTTCTACATCAAGATTATTTATATCTTGTAAAGTTATAGGTGTATTTACATGTATCCTTAAAAGCCTATGAACCACAATCGCAAACTCAAGATAATATTTGAACGCACACAGCTTGCAGAAAAGGTAGTAATATTAAGATGAGTGGCTGCATTAATCATTTGGAGTTAGAACTGTTTAGATAAAAGGTCCTATGATTAGTAGTATCAACAGTAATAGTTGTTTGCTTTGCAAATGCAATAGATTACGTTGTTGGCATATTTTTCTTGTATATGCATGCAGCATAGTTTGTAGTTCATTTTGTTCACATAACCGCCAAGTGTCCTCTTTTAAATTTAGTTGAGAAATAAATTGATGAAGGTCATGAAAGCTTTCAGTTACCTATTACCTCTCTGACGAACGTCTTGGCCTGATATAATCTTGACATTACATCCTTCCTTAAGCTCTGCGCTATTCATTTCATATTACATGTCAGCCAAGTATATTTTTCAAAGTCTGTTTGTCCACCCCCCCGCCCCGAGAGAGGCAGGGGTATTGAAATTGACTGTTCGGTTTCTCCACCTGCAGGTAGAACTCCTGATAAAAGTGCATCCGTTTGTTCGAGAAGGATGTGTAAGTTCTCTAATCCCCATTCGCAAAGGTTGTTCCGGGATTAGAATAGGCATTAGTATCTCCGTCCTGGAGGCACTTCTTCTTTTAAAGGGGTCTCCCTGGTTGTGAGGGATGTATAAATTCACAATTCCTCCGGAGGTATTTGTTAAAGACGCCCCGTGTTTAGAAAATGCAACGTTCTGAGGACTTTAAAGACCTCTTGTTACAGCTAATTTTGAGCACCCAGTATAGGATCATTTACAAGAATAAACTTTCCACCCTATCCAACCATTAATTTTCCCAGTGTTAGGGTAAAAGCCCCTCACTTTCCAGCCCATGATCACTGGCTTTATATCGATTTATTTTTGTTATCTTGTTCCCGTCCTGAATATGGCTGCACAATTGCCCACTGGACGTAAACAGCCATCAATCAATCAATCAATAAATGTCTATTAAACTGTTTTTCAAATGCTTCGTCTACATCAATTAAATAAAAAATTCAAGTAGAGATAAACAGGTCCGGAAACAGTCCTCCATGTAGCTTATCCTCTTCTTTAGAAATCTTTAGCAGAGAAATTACTTACATCATTTTGAAAATGTCCTTCTCATTAGACCTGTAACGACTGTGTGCATGAATGAATGCGCTTTACGGGAGCTGCATATCTGAGGAAATGGTATATTTTTGTCCTTCTTTGTTTTTTGGATGGCCCTTTGGTTTTCTTTTGCTTCCTCTTATTTTTTAGAATTGATTATGTGTTTATGTGTATATCTTTTCTATTTTTATAATGCTTATGTAAAAGAATTCGAATATAACAAGTGGGTAGTTAGAAACCGTTGGGTCAGAAAACAGACAAGACCATTGCCAACAAACTGAAACAGAAGACAAACATAGCACACTAAACACTACACTTTTGAAAAACTAAAGCTGGATTAACACGAACCCTTCAAAAACAAGAGTGAGTTTAGCTTCTTCAAAAGTGAAGCAACTGCTACTCCACATTGTCACACGTCGTGTTATTTAGTATTCAAAACCGGTGTCTATGGTCTCATTTGGTCATAAGCGATATTGGAATGGATTCGTAGTTACGATACTGTGAAGATATCCGTTGTCAAATCGTATCTGTCAACCAAATGATGGCGATCGCAAAATGTCTGGAGCAATGAATATAATCTATCCAAGAGGAATTTTCGGATCAGGAGCTGTCTAGTCAGCAGCAAACCTCATTTTTTAAAACTAAGCACAGGAGAAACTGACAAATACATGTTCCGTGTGCTGGCGAGGCTGGGTTGTGGAACGAAAGGCCCAAAACGGTAAAACCAACGTCATTTCTCTTGTCGTAAAATGTTCTTCTTAATCCGCCCTTACTGTAAATATGTAGTTATATGTCTATATATAATATGAAGAAAACCTTATATCTCTGTAATAATTCTTAATTTAAAGTTCAATGGGAAATATGCGATCTACATAGTCCGCCAATTTATTATTGTTCTGTTAAATCTTCAATATTTATGGTCCACCACTGCCGATGCCAGCAATATCAGGAGCTTTTCAGTTATAAAATAGAGTATAACATTTTAAATAGTTTTTGTCGCGAATATGGACGTTTCTTTTGACAGTTTTCAACAGAATATCGGCAGTCCAATGCTTATGGGCTTTAAAAATTTCTTTAAATGTTTCAACAGTCAAATTCAACTTGGTTTTCCTACTTGGCATTGTTCATTTTAAGAGTTCATATTACCTCAAGAATAGTCGGCCCACCTTATCTTTCATTATCAAAATCAGTTAAGGTCGGGCATCTATATTGAGAACTGTAGTTTTCTGTATGCCATCTTTTCTTTGATCTGCAATTGAGTGGTAAAATATATATCTGTAGTCTCATTATATATTGTAGATTTACAAATGATAGTTTAAAGCTATCTTTTACAAGAGTGCAAGGTCTTTTTGGTCTTTTTTATTTCAACAAAGGATTCTGAAGATAGTAGCTCCTAGGCAGTTGTCTTGTTCCCTCTCTAGAACTTAAATTTACTAACCTTACTTTTATGTTCAATGGATGCTGACCAGATGCATTTGTTTTTTTTTCTCTTTATCGTATCTGGTGCATGAAATCGCTGCATTGGCCAGAATACCAAAGATGTGGTTAATGACATAACAGTGGGTAATTTGTTATAGATTATTTTGGACACTTTTGTAAGTTTTATGAAATGAGTCTCTCACTTTTTACATATTTTGGGAAAAACCATTCAATGAGTCCTAATAATTCTTAAAAAAAGCATTTGAAGAGTTTCCGGTAACTTATGTATATATATAATTTTTAGATAAGGTCTAATGATTTGGATAATTGGAAAATTTTGTCATTTTCCATTACAGCTATTTTTGCTTAGTGAATGTTTGAAAATGAAAAATATTTTGATAGACTTAAGATCCATTGACTTATACTTAAACGCAAAATCAGGAAAAATAAACTTGAAGGTATCGGAAATTCAAAAATTAAGACCATCTGGGAACTCTTATTTTCACAACGATCAACAATTTTCAATAGGCTCTGGGTGACTAATTATTTTGGTAACTACAAAGCGTTTAGACCCGTCAGCGTTAGCACAAATAGAAAATTAAACTGTTTTTTTTACTGAAATATTTTACAATACTATTCTTTTCCCTTGAAAGCAGGAGGTGTGAGAATTTGCTTTGGGTATAACTCTTGTGTGACATCTATTTCTAATTGTTTTTTCTTTATCAGTGTAAGATTATTTTGGATATTTGGTTGCATTTCTTCTACATATCAGCATGAACATGTAAACTGTGTTTAATTTTTCATTTTTAAAATTCCTTCCATCCCCATCCCCCTTTCAATATTCTTTCACAAATGCATTGATGTAAAGACCGAATCTTAGATTGATCAGTATCTTATGGATTTATGATCTGTTCTACTCAACTTCAGAACAAAAGGCTTTCGAATGATTGTGATAACTTTTATTTTTTAACAAAATTAGCAAGAGTAAATGTTGGGTCAGCGCGCCTGTTTTTGAGCCATAATCATTTGAAAAGAAGAAGAACAAAATGAATATAAAAATATCTAGTAGACCTGTATGTGAAACGGTTTTTGAGAATATATTAATTTAATGAAATGATGAACAAAAAAGTGAAATCACCGGGAAAACTATTTATGCTCTGAAAAACAAAAGAGTTCGATGATATGATAAAAAAGCAGATCATTAGAAGCAAACATACTTAATCAATTCATTGCCATGAGATTAAACGTAGGAAAATTTCAACCTTGACTGAGTAAACCATGGCAACAGCAACCCTCTTTTTCAAAAATACTCTGTAATCTGATTCCAATTCTTTATTCTTATACAGCCAATTTACACATTGGTACTGAGAAAACAACAAGTACAAAACACAAATACAAAATAAAAACAATACTATATACTCTTTGCAAAACACATTCAAGTTAGAATAAAGTTACAAATGTAGAACAAGTTAGCCAGGAGCACAAACATAATCATTTGTACATTTAATAAACTAACCTAAATTCTTGAACAGCGATTTGTTTTACTGGATATTTGTTCAGAAAATTTTAAAGCGTTTTGACGTTTTAAGAAATACGTTGGTAAGTATTGTTTACATTGGTTGAGAAAAAAAGGCACACTAAAATATAATGGTATTCATTGCCTAATTTCTGACTTTCACACTTTGGACAGGTTCAGTTTTCTCTTTCAGTATTTCGCCACCTTCAAGTTTCTACTGGATGATAATTGTTTGTGGTTCTATATCTGCAAAATCTTATTGCATCATTTATATTCAAAATGTTCAAATATTCTTCAAATTCGAGATTTAGTTTAAATATTTCTTAGTTAAGCGCTTTTTGGCAAACAAAAATAGACGAATGCCAATGTTGTGCAAACTGGCCTAACAATCGCTGTTCAACTACACATTTTAGCCAGTCAGTATAATAAGTTTAGACCAGTACGAAATTATTCTTACTATTATATCAATATCAATCGGGTGTCTGCCAAGCTCACCGTATATCAGATAATTTGGAGTTGAAACCTTTAGATTTAATAGAAGTTTGAAGAATTTCAAGTGGACACGTTTAAGCTTTTCACTTTTTTTTTAGTAAAACCCCAAACCTCACAGCCATATAAAATTATTGGTTTTATCATTTTGTCGAATAATTCCAACTGTACTTTATTGCTAATTTATATAATCGACCCATACATGCCTTATCTGCTAAGTTTTAGGATTTTTTGTCATATCAAAATTACCTGTTCTGGTAAAGATAACTCCGAGATTGTTGAAATATTTAATTATTTCTATGTCGACATTTTTGTACGTGAATTAAGAAATTGTGATAATCTACCAATACTTAATACCATAATATTTGCTCTATTGACATTAACCTTTAATTTTCAGGTGTCACATTACACACTAAATACATTCAATTGAACCTGGAGGTTCTCTGGGGACTCAGCTAAAAGCGCTGTGTGGTCAGCATAAGGGGAAAAAATTAAATAACTTACGAGACCAGTTTCCATTTTTTCTGTAATAGTATTTATTCCTATAATGATTTTGTCAATATCAAATCTTCTAAATGCAAAATTACCAATGTTAAATAATCATTCAGAAATAAAGATATAGAAAGATTGACAAATTTTCGCCCTGTCATACTTCTATTTCACAATGAAAATATTCTGAAGTTTGATTGTTATATATGTGTGAGACATGATTTGATATTTGAATACATATTGAATATAACATTAATAATTTTGACATTGATACCATTAAGTTATAGCTTGTAAAAAAGACCTTCCCTTTAAACTTCGTCAAAAGCCTTCCCAAAGTCAATAAAAGCACGGTAAAGTTTTTTTTTCTTTTTTTACTTTAAGATTTGGAACAAAAAAAAGACAGAAAAAATATTATTAATGTTTGTGTTATTTTGACGAAACCCGCAATGGTTTTCTTTTATTATTTAAGTATTCAACTGAGCATTTAAAATAGCAGTGAATAATTTACCAAGACAATTGTAATTGGTCTGTAATTTTTAAGGGATTATTATACTCATGTTTATTCTGATGAATTGGCTTGGTTAATCAATTTAACCTGCTTGGGTAAAAAATCCTTGTGTCAAATTTTAAGTTAAAAGTTGTTTTTTTAACCCTACGAAAGCACTTAAGAATTTCATCTTCAGAATCATTTACCCATATACCTATATATATATATATATTTTGGTGATTTTAATATGAATTATTTGCTCAATCGAATATACTATTTTCAAATTTATTCTTGTATAGTCCTTACAATACCAGCCCTGTTGTAAATATGCGATTTAAAAAGCAATGAGGTAGAGATAATTTTTAACTATTATGACTAAGCAAGTATAAATATCTTTTAATAAGAACCTGCTAACTTCCTGGTTGTTTGATCACGTAAGTCTGTCTGATTTTTTGAAAATTTCCTTTAAAGTGACATTTTTGTATTTCTAAACAATATTTCTGAACTGTAGTTTTTGAAGGTCAGCAAACGCACCAACTATTTTAAGAATAACACAAACTGTTCCAGATTGTGAAAGTAGATCAGATATGCTCCCAGGAGCATGGAGTGGAATAGATACTGTGGAAAAATATGTTTCCCTTTCATGTTTAAGGGGTTTCACACGCTGCGCGACACTCATGTCCGTAAAATGA
>JAULBM010046279.1:0-10659 GCA_032357055.1 Geukensia granosissima | reverse complement strand
AATCGGAAAATCAAAGTCATCTCTCTTGTCGTAAAGTTTTGTTCTTAACCCGCCCTTACTGTCAATTTCTAGGTGTATGTCTAGGTAAGAAGCAAACCTTTCTGTTTCTGTAGTATCTTTGATTTCAAGTTCAATTGGGATAGATGAGGTCAACATAGTCACCAAATTTATTCAGTGAAAGGACATCATCTATATAGCGGAACGTGAAACCGAAAGATTAAGCTTTTTCTCTTTTCTCTGTAGAAGGCTCTGTTTAAAGTCAGCTTCATACGAATAAAGGAATAAATCGGCAAGGAGAGGTGCACAGTTGGTCCCTAATGGAATGCCGACAGTCTGCTGAAACACACGCCCGCCAAACATTGCAAAAATGTTGTCAATCAAGTAATCTAGCATTCCGCAAAATTTACCCCATGACTTAGTACATCTAATTTAGTTAATTTTTTAGGCAAACGGGCGTGTGCCAAATTACTCTATCTGATTTTGATCTTAGAAAGAATAGATGTATGTAGGTACCTTTGTTGTAAAACTAAAACCTGCAGACTCTCTTAAATTTTACCAGTATACGTAGGATGAAGTCAACAAAGAACTTATATGGAAAGCTAAAAAAATATATATTTTTCTTCAAACTATCACTATCGGTATTAGCTTTTTTCTGTAACACTTCAGGACGCTGATTACTATACAGTCAATTTTCATACAATCTCAGTTCTTTAATCTATCCACTAGTTTTCCGATGTAATACACATTTCGAATATCGAAAAAGTCTGTCTGTAGACGATTTGACAGTTTGCAAACCTATCAAAAACTTTACTTTGTAAATGTTAATAATGCGTACCATTTTGACACCTCGAACCAGTGTACCTGGAAGAACAAGTACACTTATAGGTATTTCCGGACTCGCTACACTTTCCGCCATGAAGACATGGGTTTGAAGAACAATCTGTCAAATATAAAAACTTAATAAAACATTGTGTGCTACGACAGAAGAAATCCACCGTTGGCACGAAATCTATTACATACATGTATTCGTCTGGTTTATTTTGTACAATGCGACATAAACTACAACATCTTGTTTAAATTTACGCGTTTGTCATAATTCTTTATAGGCCACTCAAATTCCCTTCCTTGCGATATCGTTGCTTTTTAAAGAGCAGCTTTTATGTATTATTCATTGACAAACAATCTCTGTATGATCACGTGGTCCTAACAAGCTAGAAACTGGTATTGTTTTAAATATTGTGGTATTGTGATAAAGTTAACTTATATAGAAAGTTTTTTGCCTTAAATCAATACTTTTCCCCATATGGCTTCAATACTAACCTATTAGCAGCTTCAGCAGGTAAATAAAGTTTCAATGTCAGAGTTATGTACATGTCTAGCATATTGATAATTTTGCTAACCAAGAGTTAATTGCTCAGAAAATCTGGGTTTGTTGAAGGTCGTGGCAGCAATTGCTTTTATCTTTGACCCGCATATCAAAACTTTTATCGGTTTATTCAAATAGTGTTATTCTTAATTTATGTGTTCTCGATACTGCTTTTCTCCAGACAAATCCAGTCTAGATTTAAAGTTTGTTTCCCTCTTAGGTTTTCTTCCATGTCTGGTTTTTGCGATCTTACTTTAACCATAAATTATATTCTTTAAATCTTGGACGTTGATTTTGCACAGATATTGATGATAAAATTACCAATTTAAACTGTCTTTTTAATATTACTATCATATTCCTTGTTGTGATACTTACGATGAGAGACTGAAAAATAGAATGTAAAAAAATGACTTGTTTTAAGCATCAAAATGATATGTTAAAATAAAAAGTTTACCAAAGCTACATAAGTATGGTGAATTGTCATATGCAATATGAACGTTACGAGGAGTAACCTCTCATCAGTAGAAGATGCAAATCGAAAAAGGAAGCCACATCCAGAGGTATGGACAACTAATCGGTGCAGTACGTTTCAAAGCCTGTATTTATTGTTAGTGCTTGAGAATTACAAATAATGCAAGGAATTGCTGAAAAACATTATTTACTCAATTTCATGTCAGACAAGTTCTAACAAATTAGCAGGTAAATATCATCAGATACATCAGGTCCACCAGCAAAGGCATGAATGTGAATTCCTTTGTTGATGAATTTGATGTTCATTCAACATTGATAATTTTGTATTTTGAAACACCTGGGTCGATGCCTCTGCTGGTACACCAGAGGTTTTCTTGGGTTTTCACCAGCCCAGAATCCATCAAACAAAGGTTTACAAAAATTTGATGCATTTGTTAAAATTCTAAAGCACCGAAAATACGGAAGGCCTCGTAAAGCATTGTACTTACTAGATGTCACTGCTTCGGATTTTGTTTCCCATTTCCATTTGTTTGGATTTTGGTGCTTCTTTTGCTTTGTTTGGATCTTTGACTTCCTACGTTTTGGTTCTTATGCTACTGATTCGAGGCTTTTCCTTGAAATGTAAATATAGCATACACAATTATCCATATTTATTCAACATTGGTATTTTTGTATATTTAATCTGTAATATGTTTCTGTCATGAATTGAGTCAGAACAGGTCAGTAACAAAATGGTAAATAATCCATACAGAAGTCCTTTAAAAACTGACGCTGAAAGTAGGAAGTAGGTTTTTGGATTCATCTGGATATATAAAAAATTAATTGAATTAGTCCTTACCTTCATCAGCTTACAATGTTGCCTAGCCATTAAATGGATTTAAAATGAAACAATAGATTAAATTAACATTAATTAAACTAACAAGAAATCAGTCAAAGACATAAAAATTTGAACTGTGGGTTTTAAGTATCAATATAAAAACTTACTTTCGCAAAGACGTCCACTGTATTTTGGCGGGCATTTACATGGCATACTTGGTAATATAAAATATCCTCCATTTTTACAGCAAATGTTGGTTAACGGTTTACCTGTAGTTAAAGTAATTTAAATATAATAATCTGTATTGAGATATAAAAGACTGACCTATCAATTGAATCATTTTATTCTCTATAGTTGAATTCTGATCAAAAACGACAAATGGATGCCCGTTTGCTTCTCTACTTCAGAAAAAAAGTTTTCAAATTATTATTATAATGTTAAAACTTGTCATACAGTTAAACACTCAGTATGTTTTTAATGTCTGCACATTTTTAATTATATAGCATATAAATTTCTTTTTTAAGATTCGAACGATGATTCGGAGGGTCTGAATAGTCAAAATAAATATTTAACAAAAAATAAAAAGAGATGCTAATTTTTCCTTCAAATTGAACGTAACGCTAGTTATTTTTAACCAAATTTTTAAATGACAAACAACAAAATATTTTGACATATAAAAGTGGCTTTTAATAAAAAAGGTTGTAATAAATGTTATTTCCTCTCCTCAGTTCAATTTGTTTAAAAGAATCACATACAATGTATAATCAATTGATAAAATCTTACAACAACCTAAGTTTCACAAACCATAAGCGATCAAAAAGGTTGCTTCTATAGGAAAAATTAACTCCCAAAATGAATTAAATTTCGTTTCGACGATTTGTTGCCATTTTATCAAATATGTGCTAATTAATTTTTTTGGCTCCAGTTTGATTGATGAAAATTCAAAATAAATCTGATTCGGCCTTTTCGACATAAATCGTTTTACTAACTGTAAGCAGAGCGTATATCAATACGTTATTTATACGAGGTCGTTGATACAAATGCGAATTCACAAGTTAAAAAGATCTAAGAATACATACGCGAAATCTGAACTACATCACAAATATGTCGTCGTCCCCGCTGATAAAGCCCCCAACAGCATTGTTTTTGTTAGTAAATAACAATACATAGACTGCTTGATAAAGGAACTAGGTATTTACACTTCATTTGGCAACCCAACATATACCCCGACGACACGTACCAAAGAAGAAATCCTTGACAATCATCAATCAGTTTTGTTTTCTTTTGGAAATTCAACTAAAAAGGAAGAATATGATCCCCGTTCACTTTACTGGATTCCAAAGCTTCATACGTGTCTTTACAAGCAAAGTTACATCGCAAGGTCTCCAAAATGCCACACACAACCTCTTTCTAAGTAATTAATAATTCTCATAAGGTCTTAATATAGCATCAAAACATTTGATTTTTCCCACCCTGTATACTACTATTCCACATTCAAAACTCAAAGAAAAAAATAGAGCTTAGTTCACCTCTGTTTTGTAGAAAAAGATTGGAAAATCATATTCAAATATTTGGTTATAGGGAGGGACAAACCACTCTAATACTAACAAAAAATAAACTGACGATGACATTTGCGGAATGCTAAATTTCTTGATTGACAACATTTTTGTAATGTTCGGCGGACTTGTGTTTCAACAGACTGTCGGCATTCGAATTGGGACGGACTGTGCATCCCACCCCTCGCGCGATTTATTCCTTTATTCGTATAAATCTGACTTCATACAGAGCCTTCTGCAGACAAAATACAGAAATTTTGCTCAATCCTTTGGTTTCACGTTCCGCTATATTGTTCATGTCCTTTCACTGAAAAAACAAAAATTTGCTGACTATGCTGACCGCATCTATCCCATTGATCTTGAAATCAAAGATATTACAGAAACAGAAAGGTCTGCTTCATACCTAGACATACACCTAAAATTAATAGTAAGGGTGGGTTAAGAACAGAACTTTACAACAAGAGAGATGACATTGATTTTCCCGTTGTAAACTTGCTGTTCATGTCTAGCAACATTTCAGCCCCTGCATGCCGAGTGTATTTTTCTCAATTTCTCAGTTGTGCTTCCTATCAGGATTTTATTGAAAGAGAATTGCATCTGACAAGAAAGCTACTGAGCAAGGGGTTTCTCAGGGAAAGATTAGAGACATCACTTGGAAATTTTTCGGTCGCCATCATGATTTAGTTGACCGGTACGAAATATCCATTTCACAAATGACGTCGTGACTACAAATCCGTTCCTATACCGTTAGAAATTACATCGATTTTGCCTATACACCGGCTTTGTCTACTGAGTAACGCGAAGAGTGCCACTAATGGAGCAGGAGTTGCTTATCCTTCCGAAGCACCTGAACTCATCCTGGTTTTTGTAGGGTTCTTGTTACTCCAGCTTAAGTTCTCAGTGTAATGTTGTATGTTCTATGTTAATCTTTCATTTCATTTTGTTGGCCATGGTCTTGTCTGTCTGCTCCTTTGGTATCTACGAATTCCTTTTATTTCCAGTGATGTAATTGTAAAAACTGTGACGGTATAAGGAGTGAATAATTTAATGGTATACTTACACGTGAAATGTCGTGCTATAAAAAGAAATGAAGAGAGTAACAAATTTTTAAATAACAAAATTCGACTTCTTTTCACAAAAGTATTGACTAAGCAGAAAAACAGAGTTTCGCATTACTGATATCTGTTTGAATACATACAATTAAGTCGTTGATTGACATTCAATGTCGTCATTAAAACTCAGCTTTAAAATGCCTGTTCAAGCACTTAAAAATGAAAATGTTAACTTTTGAAAAAAAAATATGAAGCATAAAACAGTGTACATACCTTTTCTTTCTAAACTTTCTGAAAATATAAAACATTGGATGTTTAATCAGATTGAGGGCAGGCAAACTTCAGAAAAACATATGAGAAAGTTTATGTTGATTTCACCGTAACGCATTGGTAATAATCATTTTGTTCTCGATCTACACTGAATATGGAGAATTAACAGTCCGTATGCCGAGGGAAACACAGATAAATGAAAGTCAAAGTCACGAGCTTCAATCCTTATACAGTATTTGAAGTAGAAATTGGTACAATTCATTACGTTCACACGGGCTAGTGTACTGCGAGAAAGTCTGCAATCATTGAAGAAGTATCGTTGTGACGGAACCCGGATTAGCTTTGTGAAATATTTCATATTGAGGTAGCCTTTCTCAAATACCTTAAACTGGATTTTCTGATTGGTCAGTTTTTAAGGTGAGGAAAGTGTTTTATAAAACTGAAACCAGGACGAACAATCATATTCCTACAACAAATATAGAAAAATGTCTTATGTGTTTTTTACTGTCATGGCTTGTTTTTAATGCCATTCAGAAATTTCCAAATTATAAGTTTTAGCACTAAAAACTGATTATTACAGGTACAGGATTAAACATTTCCTAGTAAATTTTACTTACTACAGCAGTCATTTTGACAATAACCATCCTTGTATCTTACAAAGAGTTTGTCGCCACCCTAAAACAAAAAATATACCTTGCCTGAAAGTGTTCAAAATTACACATATGAAAATTGGTATATGGTGTTTATGATATGAAAATTGGAATATGGTGTTTATATTAGGGGCTAAACTTCATTTAAAAGGCGAACGTTCAATTTGTACTCAAAAAACGATTTGGAACAGGACAGTTATGATTTTCCTCACATTTGATACAACACTAACTTATCATGTTATTAAAGATAGATTTTCATATCTTTTCAACCTGACATTTGATGAAACAGATAAAAAAAAATCCTGCAAAAGTGACATATCTTTTCTTCGGATAAAAAGATAAATATAAAGAATATACTAGACCTGTAACAAAGTTATTAGTAAAGTTTTTTTCATCAAATACATTCGTTTCGGTGATAAAGATTTTCGACAGAAAATAAGAATAAAAGAATTCCTATATGAACCAACTGTTTGCATTTAATATCTGTTTGTTTCCTTTGTTATAAATTTCAGCTCGTTCGGTGCCAAACTCGACAATGATCCTTCAAATTAAATTTAAAAGAAAAAAATCGTCTTTTTCTTAAATTTTATAAATCGATTTATCAAAACTTCAAAATTTACATTGCAAGAAAAAGAACGGTTTCTCTTTCCCAGTTGTAAATTTTCCTTTCCATAACTAGGATTTTCTCTGGTTTCATTATTATAGTGTTATTTACTGACTGTTTTTATATTGGTCCTGTATTGATTCGAGGTAAGGTGTATTGGTCCCGAGACCCGAAGGGTCAGTTCATAACTCTTTTATTAAATAATCCGACTTTTTTCGATACAGTGCCAATACAAGTGGCCAACAACTCAATATTCAGCATTTATACAAGGGTCAATGTTTTAAAAGGCATGAATATGCAGACTACAAGTTTTGATAACAATAACAGTTTAATAACAAATAAACAACATGGATTGGGTTTAAAGTTCTATCATACCCGAGGGCGAGGGTCCTGAGTTTTCATAATCACGGTCACCCCGATTTTCACCCTCTGCTTCTGTTATATACAGTATCTCCATAGTTCAACATATTAAAATCTGTGAAATCCAATTCAAAAGTGGATTCTGGAGATATGTGAGATAATATTTCTTTAGCCTATTCGGCGGTTAAATTTGCAATTTTATCCACCTCTGTTGCGATCGCCGGCTCAGAGTCAAACGACATGTTTATCTTTTTCCGGTCCTGAAAGAGAAACGACAAGAATCCGGTTCGGACCAGGAAGTGGACCAAGTGAACTCTGTATAGTTGTCCCGGGACAATAGAAAATTTTCCTGTATTTTGCCCGGGGCCGAAAAGCTTGTATTGATATCACTTGGGTTAAGCTATCTAAATGACACATGCCATTTTCGCCGTATTAGGGCTAATTTAATCATATTATTTAATAAACGTATGTATTTCCCTACTTATTAGATCTGCCCTTGACGACGTTTTAGATTTTGCATTAACGTTATATAATATTTCTTAAAACTTATTAAACATGGATTTTGATGGAATAAACTTGTTAAAAAAATTAAAAAAGCACTTTCATAAATAACAACATCTTTTGTCAAAGTGTACCTGCAGAAATATGTTTGAAATGGGATATCACGTAATAATTTTTTATGTTATTAATAGAGAAATTTGGTGTTCTTTGGTAGCGATGTTGAAAATCTTATTAATAATCATTACAAAAAAGCATTTGATATTTTATGATATAAGTCTATAACTGTCTTAATATTTTTTTGTTGAATTTCGCCTTTTTTCTTCCACTAATAATGCCATTGGTCAAATCCTTTTGGAGTGTTTAAATTTATATCTTGGTTTGAAAAGGCAAGTTTTTTGTCAATTGCTTTCGGATTTCAAGTAGCTGTCGGAAACAGCGATAACATTTCTGGGTCGGTACGTCTTGTTTTCCCCTGTTTAATTTGTTATTGACTTTTAAGAAGTTATTGGCATCCGGTATTGAATTCAACACAACTGAATCTTAAGATTAGTTTTATATTTATTTCACGGCTCAAGGTAGGTAAGAGACAGGCAATCACGTTTAACCCAGCCAAACTTTATGTGCATTTTCGTCTGTGGACTGTGGACTGGCAATCTCTTTGGCTAGTCTTAATAGCAACGATTGAATGACACAATATAAATAGTGAAGATATAAAGTTCATTCTCCACCTCTGTAAGAAACTGATAAAATGCTGAATCTAGAGCGCCTCACAAGGCATTCAACAAGGATGTACATTATAATGAAAACTTCAATAGTGAAATTTAAAAAGGAAATGATATAAGGACTAAACAAAGACCAACAGCAATTTGAAGTGATGGAAAACGTTTGATTATTTGCGTAATTTTTTTTCAATGACCTCAAACAAAATTAAATTTTGATTTGAAATTCACTTCTTCTTTTTTGAGAATTAAATTTTCTTGCAAAAATATGAGTGTTCTTGAGCATTCATATTTATTAGTGATTAATTATAAAAAAAAGAATAGTCAGACAAAAATCTCTATGTCAGTGTTTGCTGGAATGGGTGAATAGGTGTGTTTAAGAAAAACTGTCTACCGTATTCTTATAAAATAGTGTTTATTTTGTAGATTGTAATAAGTGCAAATAACTTGCAATTATTCTTTTTTAGCAATCGCGATGTACTTTAAAACTGCTCCCATTTTTTAATTCTCTACAAGGATTTTTCAATATAAAATTTGCAATTTGTTTTTCGCCGGTGGCCAATGGCATGCGCTAGGTTTAGACCGGGAGTTTACATTGTCAACGCTGCGTAATAATCAAGTAATTTAATGAGGATTAAATAACCTGCAAAGATGCTTAGTGGCGCGCCTGAAGGAAATTTTAAAAGTAATTCGTCTGATATTTATCGCAAGAGGGGGTCCGAATAAAAAAAATGTGCGCAATTTTTCTAATTACTTTATCAAGGTCTAACTTCAGCGCTCCCGCCAAAATCAAAGATGCCAACCCTCAACGTTAAATCCCCTAAGAAAAATTCAGCGGAAGATAATAGTAAGTAAAACGCTTTTACAAAGTGTAAAGATTGCACCGTTAACCGTGGGATAATTCTTTCTTTTGATTTAAAAGAAATCAAAAGGCGGAAACGCTCATATTAATAAATAAAGTCCAAAAAATCCTGACATAAAGTATAGATCATGAAAAATGCGGAACATGACACATACTGTAAAAGGAATGTATAAAGAAAACAGATATGTTGTATTATTGTCAAAGTAAGCCATCCAAAACATGTAACTCACAAACTTCTACAGATTGTCTAAGGCCATCAATAATTGACACATGCCAACACCTTAAGACAAGATGTAAAAAGCCCACAAAAATAAAATGTGATGGTATTCAAATATAACAACTATTGATCAATTAAGTAATGTTGGAAAGATACAGTTATTGTTATTTGTAAAAATTCCTGAAGTTTTATTTATATTTGGCTTATCAGCCTCAATTATGTGTTATGAACTGTTATTTTATTCGTTCCATGAATGCAACTAGAAAGTCATAAAGTTTAACTCCTATTTTTACCCTGGTGTGTCTGATGAAGCTCGAGTTTGTTTTGCTTTGTTAAGACGCTTCCAAATATATTTTTAGTTCTGTTCAAAATAGGCGCGAGCGAGCGAAAAATAAAAAAAAAATTTTTTCTTGCAATGGCAAAATATTGGAGCACAACCTTAAAAGCTGGTGCTGACACAACACTTGAAAGTTGTTTTCCTCTATTTTTTATTTATAAAGAAGCGAGATAGCAGATTTTTTTTAATGTTTAGGAATCAAAATGAAATTTCTAAAAAAAAATGAAAAAAAAATTGGAGCGATTACTATTAAATTAATATTATTTTTATAAAATTTTAACCCTTTAGATGAGGAGCAGGGAATCCGACAAACTATTTATTAATTTGGAGTGGCCTAATAATAAAAAAATGTAAAATGTAATTCCTTTTAAGTAAAGGTTAAAGGGTAAAGGTAGGTTAATATTTGAATTAAACAGCTGAGAAATAGAAGTTTATGTCTAAAAAGCGAGGGAAGTAGTCCCGAGCTTTTTTTAAGACATAACCTTCTGTTTCGAAGCTGTTTAATGAAATAAAAACCGTACTGAATCCTTTCACCAACTTACAAACCGACAAATAACAGAAAATATTCGGATTTTGTTGTATTGACTACATTTGGACGGGTCAAAATCACACAATTCATAACAAACCCACGTGTTTAAACAACACGCGAGGTAAACTTCATTTCAGTGATGAAAGTGCTTTTATATGGAACGATAGAAAAAAATCTCGTGAAAACTTTTGTTCATTATAAAGTATGTGATATTGGATTATTATGTTTCGACAAAAATCTGGCAGTAAAGTGTGAAAAGAGAAGAAGTTGGGTCAATCTTTTGGTTTCACGTTCCGCTATATAGATGATGTCCTTTCACTGAATAACTCTAAATTTGGTGACTATGTT
>JAULBM010046268.1:0-10659 GCA_032357055.1 Geukensia granosissima | reverse complement strand
CATTTTTGTTTAGACAGAAGAATCTTAGGATATCTTTGTCTGGTCTCTGTGTGTACTATAGGCTGTGTGAATTGGCATATCAAAATATTAAAGCATACCAACACTAATGCCTAGATTAAATAAAAACCTTCAGTATACACAACACCCACTAAACTTAATTTAATCTCTATTGTCATTGGTGAAAAATCTTACTAGTGTGGACACAAAAATGTCTAGTCTTCAATAACAAATGATGATTTATGTTTTCTGACCCATATTAAGTGTTCTGATCAAAAGGAGTGCTAGTCAAATAAAGACTTAAACAAATAAAAACAAATCATTACTTTGATTTTCTAGGCAAAAATAAAAATAGATTGCATGTTTGGAGAAATATGTTGGTAAACAATTCCGCAAAAACACACTTTTTATATTAACAAAAATTATACAGGTTATATAAGGGACTCTTTCCCTTAACATGGTTTAGTTTGATAAAAAAAAATATGTTGGTCATGTTACAAGAAACACAGATATTTTTTATTTGACATTGGTAAACTATTTCTAAATTTTGTAAATAAATGTCGACAAATATGTCTTGCCTGCTTTTGCAGCTTGTTACAGGGGCAGGAATATGGAATAAGTAAACCTATGGGCTATTCTTTTAAGCTGCAAATGCATACTTATTAAAGTAAAATAAGAAAGAGGATGACAAAAGAAATATATACATGTACAATACACACTGGGTGGTCCAGAAAGAAAAGGGTATGGCGGAGAATGGTTGGTCTGTGCTTAAGTGGTCATGGAGACAGACTGGCCATGACAGGACTCCTGATATTTCCAAGATAGGGATGTGGGATCTGCAATAAAGCTTGTCACCATTCTGCCCTGGCATATGATTGCTAGTGGCTTTACAGTCTGCTCTCCTTTAGGTAACCATTCCCAGATTTCAGATATCCTGCATTTAACATCTGTCTATGCTTTGTTTATATGCAAAGCTGTTGGCAACACCAAGATAGAGAACCTGCCTGAAAAGACAGGAAAAGATATTCTCTGGGGAGAAAGAATAGTAAGTCTGCACTTCTTGCCTTTTCAGGAGGACATACCAGTAGCAGTAATTTCAAGGTTTAAGATGTTAGCAGCACTCACTTTCTCAAGAAAATACTAAATACAACAACACAAGTTATGGCCAATTTTACATCACTCATCCCCCTTTTGAAAAGGATTGTTTCCCATTCCTACAGAAAATCAAACAGATTGTAAAAGTACTAAGGAACAGGTTTTTTTGGTAATCTGGTATAGTGAATTCAAATCAAACAATATTGAATTGAGAAGGGGTATGGGGTGTACTCATTAAAATCAACTGCATACAAAAAACAGTCTTATAATCAGGGATCCAGTACCAGTATTACATAGATTTTATTGTTGATGCTGCCACTATGAGCAGTATTCCTATGCCTCACAGCCAATGACTCAAATCGCATGCAAGACAAAAACTAATTATGCTTTGTTAAAAGCAGACATGATTTTAACCATTAAGTTAAAAATCAAAGCTCAAAGCATGGGCTTGAAGCCTGCACTGCTCGTCTCAAACTTTACAGGTTTTATCTTTTTTTTTGGGGAGGAGAAGAGGGGAGGGGGAGATTAAGAGCTTTACACAAGGAAAGGTATTTCACTCTTGTTGAAGGCCTTGTGGAGACCTCTAGATTTGTAGAGACAAAACAATGTGCAATATAACACCAAAGTTTGGTTCCATTTGGCTAAACAGTTTTAGGCATGAAGAAAATTCCCAAGTGTCTGTTAAAATAGCACTAGGACCATGCTACTTTTACTTTTCTAAGACAAAATCATTAAAGGACTATTAAAGTTTCAGACTGGTTGCTATAAGCTAATTATTAAAGTGATTACAGTAAGGAGATGTAGGTGAACTTTTGGTCTACTCTGTGTTTTTCCTCATAGAATTATAATGTGAAAAGCAAAAACCTTACAGGGAAAAAAGTCTCTTTTTATTATAGTCAAGAGAATAAGGTAATGAACTATACACATCAGATTAGCATGTTGTTGTGTATGGACATCAAACACAAGTTGACAGTATGTCATCTGATCAGCATGTAGGTATGACACATGATTTTTTCAATATTGGTATTCAATCAAAGATTTAAATAAAGATGCTTTTTTTAGATAGAGCTTAAAAATATGAATACAGACTGCTTTACTTTTTTATAATATCTTGAACAGTTTAAATAATATGACCAAATAAATGTTTTAAATTTTCACCTTTTGTTAGACAAAATGGCGTGGATTTGAACCAAATTGAGTTTTTCTATAATTTATGTTAATTGGCACACATCTTAGAAAATAATTATACCAGAGTACTAAAACTAATAAGATATCATATTAAGAAATATCTTAATACGAAATCCCTTTGCAGACATGTGAGAGGCAAGATGTATAAACAGAGAAAAAATAGGAATTAAAAAATAAGGCATGGCACAAAAAAAAAACAAAAATAAAACAACCTTAAATGGATAATAAACTAAAGACAAAATATAATATTGCTTCTTCTGAGGTCAAAATCACAAAAATTGCTTGGAAATGGAATAAAAACAATTTGGCAAGGGCAAAAACATTGCTTTTCAGGTTAATGAAAATGATAGCACACTATAATGGAAGAAAGACAAACCTCTCCTCGCGTCACTTTCCTATAGGCAATTCTAAAGATCATGAAACTCCACAGAAGATGAAGGACTTGGAGGACGTATAACAGTCCATTGAAAAACATATGTGTGGGGCTTTCTGCTAGCCCGGATACAATCTTTGATTCAATTGAGGCACAATATATAACACTGGAATAGAGATTAAATTGAGACTGATAATAAAATATAAAGCATACACACATTCCTTCATGCATACTGACACTGTCGCTAGAAGAATGACAAAGCTGTACATTTTTACACGGACGCATTTAACAGTGTTACATACATCCCTCATTTTTACCTTCATGTTAAAGAGTGGATGGAACGGTTCAAATATTTAATTTTTGGAAACTAGACACATTTACTTTTAAAAATTCAAATATGTAAAAAAAAAAAAAAAAACTTTTTTGTTAAAACATGTCTCCAATTTCTGAATAAGAAACAAGTTAGTGTTATATTATTTTATTTCTTGCAACACATGATTTTAAAATTTTTACTTTAATCCATTACTAGTACTATAAATTAAAAATCTAAATATTTAAAATTATTTTTTTCTCTAAAAAATGAGATATTTACTAAGATGTATATTCAGAAACAACCAAAGACATGGCACAATAATGTCAGTATTTTATCACCAAAATTGAAGTGAAATGTTTATGAAAAAAAGATCATCTTCCCAAGTCATTGTATAGGGTCTATGTCTGCTGTCTCGGATATCAGTTAGAGGAGTCCTAGTGCTGTCGAAGACCTCTCACAGAAGTAATGTACAACAAGATATTTTAGGGAGATCATGGTTAGTGCCACACAAAATGTCCATGTTTTGTCAGGCAAAATTATTTGCAAGTCAAACTGTTCATTTATCCGATATCAATTGTGTCTGGAGTTGATTAAACCTTCACTTCAACTCAATTCACTTCACTTGATGCAATGTTTCAGTCACTAAAAGATTTAAAACCAGCATTCTGAACAGTGGTCTTGATGTAAATTTCTATATAAGAGACAAAGAGAATCACTCATTGTTAGCCTTTGATAATCATATTGTTTGTAATCAAGATAGTTAAACATTCAATTTTCTATCCTTAGCCAGAAATTTGAAGGTTTAACTATTGAGGCTGTAAAAAATACAATTACAGGATAAATGACCAAACAAAATATGTGTGGGTCTAATAAAGGGCCTCTTTCTGATAAATATGTCAACAAACTATTGTCTTTATTACCACTGGGTCCACCAAAAGGTGAGAAAATGGCATTTTTAGGATAGGCTAACCATATCATTTATTGCACCAATAAATATAAAATGCAGAAAGTGCAAAGGTCTCCAAAAATAATTTTCCAGTTAGGAAATTTTAAAATTAATAAAAAAATTAGTCATTTTTGTCACCTCTGGCAATTCATAGAATGTATGTTTAAGGAAACAAATGTGGACCCTGACTTACCTTCTTGCTGAAAGTTCCACGCAGATGCCAGTGATGATGTTTCAGCATCAAACAATAAAAATGGATGCCAAAATGTTGCCAAAAAGAATTAAACTGTCGGTAAACCAAAGAAAATGTTTAAATTTTCTGAGTGTTTGGGTATTTCTTTATGAGATAGCTAACATAGATTTTGACTTGCAAGGTATTTGAGAAAGCAGAAATGGACCATGACTTGTGAGAGAAATACAATGTAGACCCTGACTTGAAATGGATTCGAGGGAGCAGACATGGACAATGACTAAGAGAGATTTGAGGGAGCAGATATTGACCCTGTCTTGCAAGAAATTTTATTGAGTAGAAATAGACATGGACAATGACTTAGAGAGATTTGAGGGAGCAGATATTGACCCTGTCTTGCAAGAAATTTTAATGAGTAGACATAGATTTTGACTTATGAAGAGGCTCGCAGTTAATACTTTCCATCTCTCTTTCTATGAAGGTAAAATTTCTGTCTAAACTGTGTTAAATATACAACTCAACTGAAATGAAAAAGGAAAATTAATATACAATAAATACACCTCATCTCATGCTGAATTCTGGGTAAATGAAAAACCAGTCTTTGTGAGCTAACTCCACTGTGAATATTTTATGTTTATCATCTGGGAGCTTGCTAAGACTACACAAAGGCTGGTTGCTAAAATAAAATCCTGCTCCATTCATGCATTAGCTGTTAAGATAAAAAGGTTATAGGATACATTTTCCCATACAACATATACAATATCATTGTTCAAACAAGAATGGTTTTCATTTGGAACCCTGAATTTCAATCAAAAATTATAATTTTACATGTATTTCCTGTGCTGGGACAAAGGATTTTTAACCCTCATGGTCAAATGTTGGCAGCCATTTTATCTCTATGGATAGAGAACTGGTTTACATTAATAAAAAAAATTCTGTTAAAATCATTATCATTTGTTATCAAGAAATAATAAATTTTATAAAATGTTTCAAAATAATAATGAAAAATGTCTTTTTATTAATAAAATTGGTAAATTGTATTTACTTTACATTTACTTTACATTGGTAAATTGAATTTACTTTACATTGTTGCTCTCTATTGCAGCAATGGAAAAAAATGAGAAAATGTGATAACACGTTTTTCTCTCTTTACCCTTTATTTTCAATAGCAAAAAAGAGAAAAAATGATTATCTCCAGTAAACACATAAGAATTTAAATGGCTGACAACTCATGTCCAATTATATTAGAGTAGGATGCTGAAATATATGTGTTAGGTAGCCTTTATGGGTGACTGTGCTAAACAAATGGTAGGGGGTCATTTGCTTGTCAATAATTTCACTAAATCATAATGTTCAATGATGTGTGAAATGTTAATTAGATGTTGGTAATGGAAAGAGATTGAAGGACAAGGGTCATTAAGCCACATTTTTTGGCCCAAGAAATAGGCTAAAAAAAGAAAAGTGGCTAATATCTTTTATTCTATATCTATTTTTATGATGCCTATAAAAAGTAAATCAAATAGTATTTTTTGTTTAATTGGTTACACAAAGATACATTGTACATAGAAAATATGCTTAATATGTGAAATGTCAGATTTTGTTTCTCCATTCAATGCATTTTCATTCCCAGAAATGACAGTATGAATTCAATAATTTGTAGAAACCAAATCTTACATTGTTACATTGTTTACACTTTTTTACAAACTTGAATCTCCATATTTTTCCCTAAGGTTCTATATATTAAAATCTTAATGAACTAAAGGTGTAAATTATACTTGCAAATATATAAGCATGATGAATAGAATGGCTTGTTTACTCTTCCAAAGGAAAAATCTTTTCAGAAAACATTATAAAAGAATTCTAAAATTTATGAAAATGTAAATTTTTCGTTTTGTTTAAAATATAAAAAGAATTTAAAAATGGACTGTTAAGGGCAACCAAAGAGAATTGGGTTGTGTTATACAAAGGAGATACATTTAAAAACATTCATCATGGGAGGTAATTTTGTAATATAAATTATAACCAAATATTCCATTGTAAATAAAAAAAGATGTGGTATGATTGACATCCATCTTAAACATATCTCAAACTTCTTCTGATTGCCTTAAGGTCTTCAATACTGGACACTTGTTCACACCCTAAGGCAAGCTGTAAAAGGCCCAAATTATCAAATGTCATGATGATATTCAAATAAAACATCTATCAGCCAAATAACTTAACATTGCAAAACAAGTAACCATCTGTTGGATTACAGGTTCCTGGCTTGGGACAGGCACATTAAGAATATTCATCTCTGAATACATTTTCACCAACATATGGGGGAAAAATTAACTTTTTTTTGACAAGCAAATGTTATCCACCTACCAGTGTTTTAGCACTTTACATTGCAAAAACATGTTTTAAAAATGGACCCATTTGGTTGAAGTGCCTTTGCTGATCACAAAAGGGTTGCATGGATCTAAAGCAGTTGTTGTTTTTAGGGTGGTGCAATGAATGATCCCTGTCCACAAGGAAAGGATCCCTGTTGCCATGGTTACCCAGACAGACCTGTCCCTGTTTGAGTTTTCTAAAGGCTGTCCTGACTATCATATAGGTCCAGAAAATGTGTAAGATCTGTAATGTGTAGAGTAGTCCATTAAAAAACATAAAGGGATAACTCCCTCGGGAACCCTTAATAAGTTCTGACTCCACACTCGCTGAATATATTACACTGAAATAAAAAATAATGTAAATGCATATTAGTTATATTAAAGCTAATACATAAACTCTGAATAAACTAAACTTATCCCTAGATTGTTGTCATTACCACTTCCTTTTATGGGACAAAACAAAAATAAGTTCCTGTTGAGAAAAAAGAATAAAAATATCTTTCAATCCTTTTGAAAACCATTATTAAATCAGAACTGTTGGTCCAGGTTTTTACACAATTTCAAACTATTTAAACTGGTCGAGTTAAATTTAAACTTGTTGAGTTAATGAAATGTAAAGGACACTGAACAGACTAATAAACAGGTTATAGATTACCATATTCCTTGTTTGAAAAAAAGAGAAAACAGAAATTCGAGATATCAGGACATATTGGAGTGTAACTAGAATTCTTCATCTCAGACTTTTCTTAACTTTGGAAACAAAAAATATTTCCAACTGGACTTGTAAATATTCCAGATTTTGCCAAGTCAAAAAGCGTCCCCTTTTAACTTCTTAAGAACCCTAGGAGCTTAATACGAGAAATAAAGTATTTGTATGGTGTTTCAACAATGTAAGTTTGAGATCCAAAATGTTTTTTTGACAATGCTAGTCACAATTTCATATTGACTTATACACTTATTAGATGGTTCAACACTTGTGACAAAAAATTTTCTAACATCAAACTGAGGTGTTTCACAAGCACAGCAAGATACCGGTATGTCTGCAACATGTTGACATTTAGAAGGTAAACAAGTGAACATTAGGGAAAGTGTGGATATGACTGGACCAATGATCACTTTGACCCCATCATCCCAGAAACTGGAGTAACTTTTGTTGCAGTTTTTTAATAGAATGATTTGGGTAAACACCCATCAAAAAGGGACGAAAAATAAAATAAATTCAATATGATAATCATGCAAATTTAAATTTTTTGCCCAATTTGACTTGTTTTATTTAGAAAATGGAAAGAGATAGAAAAAATACAATGATTTACTACTAAATACTCTCTTTGAATCAAATCAGATGGAATAATACCATAAAAATCAGAAATAAAATACAGATTTTCCATGCCATGCCAAATTGAAAATCCCCCAACTTTGATCCCTTTAGCTGGAAAATGGTAAAAGATAGAATAAATCTGTTGACATTCTACTAAAAGCTCTGAGATGACTTAAATGCAACAGAGGTGCTTTGCAAGCACAGCATGATACCACTGCAGCTCATTGAAATGTGAAAGGTGAACAAAAGACCCTTTGGGTAAGTGTGGACACAGTATTTTGTTGGACACAATAATGTGCTGGACACAGTAATGTGTTGGACACAGTTAAGTGCTGGACACATTAAAATGCTGGACACAGTGATATGACTGAATAAAAGATCATTTTGATTCATATTATCCTCAAAACTGGTGTCACTTTGTTAATTTTTTCATAAGGAATTATTTGGGAAAAAAACATCAAAATGGTTTTAAAAATTTTTTTTCATATTATACGAAATTGAATTCCCATCCCGCCTCTACTTTGACCCTTTTTAACTCGAAAACGGTAAAAGATAGAGAAAACCCGTTGACATACTGCTGAAAGCTCTCATTGAGAGGAATCAAATGAAAAAAAAACCATCAAATTGGGATGAAAAATAAAAATTTCTCATCTCCTGCAACATTGAATTTTTTTTAACCCTTTGACCACTTTTATACAAAAATCAAAAAAATCTAGAAAGAAATGCTTGGAGTAACTTTTGCTGCATTTTTATTAGGATTCATTTGCAAAAAAACCCATCAAAATCAGATTAAAAATAAAATTTTTCCATATTATACGAAATTTAATTCCCCCTTCCTCCACTACTTTGACCCCTTTTAGCTCGAAAGCGGTAAGAGATAGATAAAATCCATTGACATACTACTGAAAGCTCTCATTAAGAGGAATCCAATGCAAATAACCCCATCAAAATCGGATGAAAAATAAAAATTTCTCATCTCCTGCAAATTCACATTTTTAAACCTTTTGATCTCTTTTTAAAAAAAAACGATAAATATTACAAAAAATTTCTTGGAGTTACTTTTGTTGCATTTTTCAACAGGAATCATTTGCAAAAAAGCCATCAAAATCGGCTGAGAAATATAAAAAGTTTCCAAAATAAGGACGTGGCCATTTTTGAACCCCCTATATCTCAATAACAGTAATAGATAGGTCATGACTCTTGTAGCCTATTATGTTGCATTTTTCATGGGGAATACAAAGAAAAAAAATCCCATCAAAATTGGATAAAAAATAAAAAACTTACATTTGAAAATTGAAAAAATGTCTCAAGGTTTGAAGGCATAATGCACGACCCGGAGAATCTGTGTAATATCCCAAAATATGTCCCATGGTTTGAAGGCATAATGCACTCCCCTCCGGGCAGTGCATTATGCCTTCAAACCTTGGGACATATTTTGACATATTACACGGAAAAAACAATATTATTGTATAAATGCCATATAGAATTAGTAAATGCCTTATAGTTATTGTCACCTTAGGTTTTTGTTTGTTTTCTCATAAAAAATATGACACTAAATGAACGTACACTATTAATCAATTATTCCTTATGGTATGAATCTTTGGTTATTGTTGAAGGCCTTAAGGTAACCTGTATATGTTGGTGATCATTTTTTGGATGTCTGTCTCACAGATAATCATATCAAATCTTCTACTTCTTTATTACAAAGGTACAATATACATTGTACTTGTAGGTTGCTTTTTGATAGAATGTTTGCCTCGAGTGTGGATGGAAACATGTGGCATTTATGAGTTACACCAAAATCTGTAGTCATCTCAGAGTCAGAATCTGGTCCATCGTGTTTGTCTGTTACAAAACAGGGTTAATTATACACCTCTTTGAATGATCTTGTGTGCATGAAATAATTTCCACTATAGGTTAAGCAAAAGTTGTCAATATTGTGCACTTTTCTGGCCTTATTATTTAGTTCGTGTGTCACAATTGTATAGACAAAGCAACCAAATACTGTAAAAGTACGAGTATTTACAGATTGAAATGTTTGCTGACAGATGTTTCTGAACATGTTTGCGGTTCTATTTCTCGTTTATATTGCTGACTTTTACATATTGTCCAGGTTTTTTTTACGGGATAGTTGTGACTCTAAGGATAGCGCAAATACATTACAAACGTAACCTCTTTTACGGTATATGTACCAATGGACCCACTTGTCTTATGATTTTTGATCCTAACATTTTTAATCATCTAAACTACAACGACAAGTTGAAAAACACCTGGGTGATTATCTCAAAGCTTGTTTTTTTCCTAGTTAGAACTTTTAAAAATTGTGCATGATTTCGGACCTCAGCTGAACAGTGAACCCAATGTAGCAAATGTAGATCTTAATAGAATAAACATTTTCTACATAACATGTCATAAGCCATCTCTTAGGATTTCTGAGTTTGAGCGATCAGAAAGTTTTTGGTCAAATGACCTTGACCTTTGACCTTTGACCTTGACATTTTTTCAACGTCTCATGGACCAATGATTAATTGTGAAAATTTCTGGTCTCTACGACTTACTGTTTCCGAGAAAAAACATTTTTACGATAAGAGTCAATCTTTAAGGAGCGATAACTCAGAAAAAAGGTACCCGCATCCTTTCGCTCCAAATGTAACGCAGTTGTATCTCGCGACACTGAATATTTTCTACATTACACTTTATCAGCTATCTATTACGGTTTCTCTGAGATTACGCGATAACAAGGTTTTCTGTGAAAGGTGAGAGAACTCCGTAACGGAAAAAAAAATTTGGATGTGGCCCTCAGCAAGCAATAGTTCATGTCTGCCTGGTACTTGTCCCCAAAGCTCATTACGACATGTCATGTACAGTTT
>JAULBM010046257.1:0-10660 GCA_032357055.1 Geukensia granosissima | reverse complement strand
TATACCAAGTTTCGTTGAATTTGGTTGGGTAGTTTCAGAGGAGTTGCGATGACAAGGTCGTTTATGAGTATTTTCTATGTTCTTAGGGGCATAACTCACACTAAACTGAGGAGATCAAAATTTCCTGGTGATATGCAAAACTACATATGATGTCCTATCTACATATCAAGTAACATAAAAATTTGAATCGGTAGTTTCAGAGGAGTTGCGCTGACAAGGTAATTTATGACTGTTTTCTAAGTTCCAAGGGACATAACTCCAATAAAAATCAGGGGATCAAAATTTCCTGGCGATATGCACAACTACATATGATGTCCTATCTACATACTAAGTTTCAGGAAAATCGGATCAGTAGTTTCAGAAAAGTTGCGATGAAAAGTTATTGGGACGAACGGACGGACAGACGACGGACGGACCTGACGGATGGAGGGACCCGACTCCTAGACCTGCTTCCGCCGTTGGCGACGCAGGAAAAAAACGATATATATACATTAAAAATTTATAGATACAACATTTTAGACACTTGCATTTATTGAAATATCAAATATTATCTAAAAGCAATAACAGTCTTAAAAGTAAAGTACATTGTCTGTATATGGTTCAACTCTAGTTGTCCGTATAAATTTTAAAAAAATAATGAATTTCCCATTATCATAATCTTCTGGAAACAGGTCTGCCACACTGTAGGATTACACTCGCCCCAAAAAATTAAAAGTTATTGCAAATAACTTTTGCTGCACGAATAATGTTCTGCTGGGGTATTCTGTATCTCTTTCTGACATTAAATATTTTATTAAAGTGTTTAGTTCTAAACAGTCAATGTTAAATTACATGTATCCGGTTGTACAAATCAACACTATAGTCTAACAAAGTTATCACTAATATTGTTACAGATTAGCTTCTAGTAGCTATTGCAATATTTATTGTTATACAATGTCTTAACATGATGACTTATTGCTGTTTCACCGAACGTAAATGATGTATGTTATAACAGGTACCAATCCAACGTTGTTATACCAAGAACCAATCCAACGTTGTTATACCAAGAACCAATCCAACGTTGTTACACAATGTACAAATCCAACGGTGTGGTACCAAGAACCAATCCAACGTTGTTATAAAACGTATCAAAACATGTACCAATAATGGATGTATATTTGCTGGTCCGTTTATTCGGATATACTAGCTAAGTTCATCAGTGAATAATATCTGGTTCTCTTCTGTGAAGGCTGACAGTTGCAAGGTTTAATGATATAGAAAAGTTTAGTGTTCAGTTTCGTTAAATGTATATAATCTTTTTGGGTACATGCGTTTTATGTCAAATGTCTGTCAATTAGGTGGTTGTGGTGATTAAGAATATGATTACCAACATTTCTGCTGACGTTTTCATCGTCAACCAGCTGCAGATTTCCTGGCACCAATTCCACCAAGTCTACAGCATTTTGGCTCACTAGTTGTTTTCCTCTAGTCTCACCCTTGGTCGAACTTTTTACCCTTAAAATTTTGAGTATTTGTCTAATACGTTTGCGACAGCAAAATAGAATAATCAACAATATAAGAACTAAAATTAGAATGAATCACAAAATATTCCATATTGCTGTCTGCAACATAGGTCCCATGTGAGTGTTTACTTCACTGAGGTCTCATAAAGGGGCCTCCATGGATATTTGTTTTACTTCCTATAGTTTTTCAGGGCGTTTAATGTGAATGAAATTTGAGAAGATGTTATCAAAATTTTCCACTTTTGATTTCTTTTAACTCATAAGATCTTATAAATGTTCCAATATTTTCACTGATATAATTACTTAATTGTAAAAAATACATTGTCATTTGATAAATAATTTAATATTACAATGTAGATTTTACATGAAGATAATTTTTATATAATAAATTAACCAATTGTAAGGATAAAAGTGCTTACATATTGTTTTAACTGTTTTGAACTAGAAATGGATTGAAAATTAAGCAAAATTATGTCTCTTTAATAAAAAATATATAAGAAAATATACAATTTCTTGAAAGCGGTCACTTTTTATTTTTTTTACAAGAGTTCAAATGTTCATTTCTACTGTGTTAATGAAGTTCCTTATTTCTTGTCGGTGATGTTCCGCTGGACATTTCTTATAGATGGTATGACTTGAGGTTCGGAAACCCCGGTTATTGCCTCCCTAAATGCCTGGTTGTTGCATTCATTAACATAGTTGAAAACATAGCTAAATATTCCGGCTCCTTTGCACAGATTTCTCCGGTTTCTTCCGTCAAAACTAGTTAGTTCTTCACTGAAGACGGACTCCTCCTCTTCAATTATCTGTTGTTCTGTTAATCTTTCAGCTAGTGATATTTACGCCTCTGCCCAACTGGTATTCCACACAGGATCTACGGAGGATACCGTCATTAAACGGGAAAACACATTTGTCATTGCCCTTTACCAAGCTATCTCGTTTACTATGGCTTTCATCCCACAGTTCTAGATGGATTTGGGCATTTTATGATGTCTCTCAAAACGGTGGCGGGTGCTATGTCCATATCTTCTACACTTTGATGCTTTCTGAAAATTATATAAGTAATTATCAATTTGATTTATTTGGAAAGATAATCTTATTCAACGGTTAATCTTAACGTGCATTTTTATATATTGTGATGTTGTATTTGATTATATTTGAGACTTTCCATCACGACCTGTCCTATTTTCGTTTCATTTGGTATTTTAATTGTAGTAAACCCTGTCATTAATCCAGTTATAAAAAAAGTGATTAAAATGTTACTTAATCGGCTTGATATTTCATTCATACGGTATCTCCAATGTTCTTGTTGAATGACGTGAAATAAATCAGGCTGCATATATGATATAAGCAAACAGAACAATTTTTATTTTTTCAATAGGTTCACTTCTAATGATATTATATCATTTCCGTGATCAATTTTATCACTCACCGATTTAAAAGTCAAGCATTTTTAATGAATTGAAGTTTAGTTTTTCAAATTTGTATTGACTGACATCCTGTTATAAGTAGCCTCATCATCTGAGTCATAATCGGTATTAGACATTCCATTGTCACTAAACGATCCAGATTCATTCATGTTTTGTCATTCTATCTTCGCACATTCTTTTTTTAAAATTACTATTGAAGGAATATTTTTCACTTCAGAAGAGGAATTTTTACGCTCCTTTTTCCAGTGCTGAGACATTCTAGCTAATGGTAAATTATCATCAGAAGACAATAATTCGTTAGATTCACTTTGCTCTTCAGATTTATTGGTGGTCGTCCTTAATTTTCATTTGGTATTTCCAAATGGTCAATATCAGCCAGCTTTTGTTCTAATACACGGTAAAAAGATGTCCACTCAATATCAAAGTTACTATTCAACAAATGTTCTTTAGGCAAACTGGATCTCCAACTAAAATTGCTACTATTCACAATTTTTTCAGCATACTTTTTCATTTTTTGTTTTCCCTTCTTTAAGTTTTGATGAATCAGTATAAATGCTTAGTGTCGGCGTTGTAAGTCTAGTTTGTGATGTTCTTGACCCAAACCGGACCCAAACCGTTCTAGTTCTTAAAATGGTATCAATGGGCATAAAGGATCTCGGTGTATAGTAGGTAAAACGGGTGACAAATTTGTTGAATCATTCACGGGAAATCTTACTGAAGCCAGGGTTTGATTTTAATACAAGTCCCAAGTGGAAATATCCCCTTTTAACTTTTTTGCAATAAGATCATTTAAGGTCCTATTTATACTTGAGTATTTACTCTTTCCCGCTGGATTGTAAATAGCTTTAGTCACACTATGTGTATTTATAGTGTCAAGTGTCTCTTTTACCACTTGAGAAATGTTTTCTGTTCCATTATCACTTACTAAGTGTAGCCCACGGGAATAGCAAGGACATATTTTTTTCAATAAGTAAATCTATAAATGAAACAGTGTATTGTTTCCTGATGTAGTCTCGGGTTACTGTACTTACAAATCCTTTGCAAAAGGATAGGGTGGTAATTCAGTCAGCATCTTGGACTGGTGGCTTTGATTTCTTATCACGTCTTACTTGACAAATGACACATTTATTGAATCTCGCGATACATATTTAGGAAATAATAATTCAGTTCCATCGTGTCGTAGTCTTATCTAAAGACGTATGCCCAAGGTGTCACAAAAGGCTTAATTATCTTGGGTTTGTAAAGTCTCAAACAGTGATAGTTATCTGCGTTCGACAGATATCGTCTATGATGGTATGCCTTTCTTGTTAAATTTAAGTCACTTTGTCATCTTGTTCTTGTTCAAGCTTTATATCTATTTCTTCGAGAAGTTCTTACTCTGGTTTCTTAAGGTCATCTATGTTGTCAATATGACATCTATCACATTTCCAAGGCTTAAATCTATTTGAGTTTAGTGTATTTATTTCAAATGTCCTATCTATAGCGATGGGCTGTTGGGTGTTATTTTTCTCCAATTGTTTAACATCGCCATCACTATCTGGTTTTATAGAAAAAAAATGGTCATCACAACAGTTTGTGATCCCTTTGATATATTCAGCTAAGCAGTTACAGCCTGCCATGATTAAATACCACAGTTGAATCTTTATATTTCCATAGGGGCATCTAAAATATGCTTAAGCGGTTTGTGGTCAGTTCGTATAACAAATCGCGCATTATGTAAATAATAGTCAAGTCGTTGAAGTGCATATTTAAACATAAGCGTCTTTTTATTATAGACCACTTTGCTTGTGTCTGTCTTAATAGTGGGATAGGTAATATATCGTTTTTGGACATTGTAAACTCTCCTTGTCAAGCACCTACATATGTAACACTTGCCTTAGTGTACAGTTCATAGGGTTTATTTGGCATGTTAGGTTTAGGGTAGATCAATATTGAAATAATTGTTAAAGTAGCTTTTAAGTAGTCAACAGCGTTTTGACATTCTTGTGACCATTTGAACCTGACATATTTCCTTGTTAAAGAGATCAAAGGTAATGCAGTCTTTGAAAAATTTGGAAGAAGTCTTCTCTAGTAGCAACACATACCTATAAAGCTCTTTACTTTTTTCATTTTAACATTTTTCGGGAATGATAATGTCCGAATAGTTTCTACCTTCTTGGGATCTGGTTTTACATCTTTTTCATTGATTACAGAGCCAAGAGAATCTGTTTCTTGTTGAAAGAAAATGACACTTCTTCAACTTCATTTTTAAGCTATGTTGTCTTGACCGATCAAAAATATCTTTAAATTATCCTATAAAGTCTTGCTCGTTTTTTTTACAAAATTAAACTCAAATCTAATTCTTTTAGGCCTTGCAGCACTTTATTCGCTAGTTCTTGACGTAAACTTGGAGCAGTCGAAATTTCAACTATAATCAGAAAAGATATTTGTGACAAGCAAATGCGTTCTTTTCTTCGTTCTTTTTTAGAAAAACCTGCCAATAGCAACTTCTTAAGTGGAACGCCGAGAAGTAATTTCCTTTTACCAATAAAGAAAGGATGTAATTGGTCTAAATAAGAGAGAAAAAAACTGGTCTTAAGATTTTCCTACGGAAATGGCCAGTTTTCTCACAGTGCCAACAATTTTCCTTTGTATCTCTATTGTATGAACCGCCAGGTTTAGATGGGACTATTATTTCATTCACAAAATAAGCCTTACATTCCCTAACCAAATTACTTTACCACTTAATGATCAGCCTCCATAGGCACCTGCCTATTATATGAGGCCCAAACAGGGATTCGAGGTCTCAAAACTATCATTTCATCTTGCCTAATTGTAAAACTTTTCTTCATATTGTGTTCCGTTATTTACACAGCTTATTGGTAATTTTGGGGATTTTCTCTTAATTTTACTCTTATTTAATATTAAGATAACCATACGAATACCTTTATCGGTTGCGGTTCGATGACCGCTTTTTTCGGCAATCCCTCCTGCAGTTAGGTAAGCATCTTCAATAACCCCTTAAAGTATTTCTGAATACATTTGAACATTTTCGTTTGGCTTCTGCTTGATTTTTCGAAGCATGGCAAAAGCAATATGGTTTATCAATTATTTCACCGAAACTTGATGCCATTTTTTTCAAACGGAGTTTGTCCGTCAGGCTCTCGAGTTTGAGCTCTACATTCATCTATGTATCTTTTATAAAAATTGCCCAAAGGAATAGTTGGTCTTTGAAATGCTATTTTAGATATGACTCTATTCCCTATATTAGTACAATCTGCTTATTGTTCAATGCTTTTAATCCAGTCTTAAATTTTGATTGAATGCCATTAAAAGTGGTAAAAATTTGTGATACACTCTGAGTATAAACATCACTTCTCAAACGTGTCAGTTGTGCAGGCACCCGTTCAATATTATGAACTTATGAATCAATAGCTCTTGTTTGTACATAATATAACTAAGCCAAATGTTGTTCAAAATTAGAATGTTCTGTCGACATGGTTAGGGTCTAAACGAAGAATTGATGTAATGCATATTTTAAATCTTTTCCACAATATGGCTGCTTTACCAAATGGTAACATATATGATAGGTAAAAAAATAAACAATTTAAAAATATCCTAGTGATGGCAAAAAACTACGAAGTGTCACCCTACGGCCAAACGTGATTGAATTTTTAGTGAAAACTCAACACATTAAATTTCAATAAAATATTTTATTAAATAAATAAGAAATCATGAAAATCAAATGATAATACGTTACATTAACTAAATAGTAAAACAAATTTAAAATAAATTTAGTTGATTGATTGACTGAATGGTGCTTAACGTCCAGCGGCAAATATTTCATGCATATTCAAGAAGAGGGCATATTAATGATGACTGTTGATGAATGAACACTGCTTTGTACTAGACCAACACGTTGAGACAGATGTTTAACGTGCTAGCTCACGAAAGCAACAATCCACAGGAAGACATATGCAAGTATAACCAGACATATTAATCTTACTCTAAGCCGACTAGTCTTTGCTCTTACTCCTGAATGATGCGTGCTTAGCGGAGAAACAGAAAATACCAATTTTAATCCCAGCCGGGATCAAATCCACGACCTTCCGCGATTACCCTGATCATTACACTGCCGAAGAAGTAAAAAAATTAATGAATACCGTCAGCAATACTTCTTACTGACCTAGGTAACCTACACTCCCAATATAAGTGCCCCTTCCTAGGGTGCTCAATATGTGTTAAATTGCAAACCTTGTTTGTCGGTCTCTGCGAGCAGGAAATCGAGCTGCCTTATATAAACTTCTGAAAATGGCTGATGTAATAGGCTGTAGTGTTAAAGTTTTTCAAAGTGTCAATTTTTAGCCATTTTTGGAAACAAATGTATCAAAAATATCTCAAAGTGACGCAAAGGTCTTTGAAGATTAAAGGAAGCTGACAACCATTGATGCAGGTGCAGTTTGTTTACTTATGCTTCACTGGTGCTTCACTCAAAACTGCAATACAAATACCTCCTTCTGATCCTCAATGACTGGATTTCAATATTTTACTGAAAACTTATTTCGTTACATAGCATACATTTATTTAGGGTCAAGACTAAATGGTCAGGGCCGATTTCATAGGGAAGCCCTCTTGAATTAATATAAAATTAATGGTTAAGAATAATTAGAAATTTATCTCTCTATTGATAAGGACTACTAGGTATAACTAAAAGCTAGAGTGGAAAACGAGCTATCATACTTGACAAGTATGAAAACAATAGATTTATATTAAACATATATAGATACTAGATTTTAGACACAAGCATTTATATCGATATCATATTTTAGCTTGATTATAAAAGGGAAAAGCTATGGGGTAAATGTCAGAGCGACTGCTCTCTAACCACGGGAAAAACATAAGAATTTACAAATCTAGAGGTTTCCACAAGGCCTTAATGCATCTCACTTCAGATTTTGTTGGGGATTATTACGCTTACTGCGACATTAAAAAAGCTATTAATTACCACTTTACTCAGTTATTTTTTTTCAACTCTAAGCATATAATATTTATTAAGGATATGCAGATAGGTGATAACTCAGTTGACAGGAAATTAATTAACAGCTATGAATTATATTACATATTATATTAGAAATATGTCAGAATGCTGAACAATGTGGTAACCATTAATAATTCGCTATTTTCTTGAACCACTAAAAAAGTTCAATCAAACTTACACATTATCTTCAGCAGCAAGTCTTGTATTGCACTAATTATTTTATTTTATTTTGCAAATGAATATGTAACGTTTTATCGTAGACATGTGAGAGTGTTGGACGTGGGTTGGAGGTAACCATTCCAAATCCGCTATTCCTCCTTAACCACTCAACAGAATTCAATCACACTTTTCTATAGTAACAAGTCTTGTATTTCACTGTCTACTTTAGCATGTTTAGTTTCTTTCTAAACCAATATTTAAATTTTGGAGGCCATTTCTATTCCGCTATAATTTCCGCTACTTCTTCTCAACCAATCAACAAAATTTAACCAAATTACACATTATCTTCAGTAGCAAGTCTAGTATTGCAATATCTCCTTCATCTCCTTCTTTTCAATAACGAAATCAATGTGTTATCTTTCTCATGTTTCTGTCATAGCCTCACAAAGCAAAGTTGCGGGGGCACATGTCTATCGAGGAAGACCCAGTCCTAAGTTAATAGGTCTTAATTTTTGGCTATGTCATTGACCTCAAATTCGATCATGACGAGATCTAAAATTTTGACGAGTTCTTGTGTACTTAGACAGTACGAGACTGCTGCTCTAATACTGCATTCGTGGTAGTACTCGCATTCTCGTAATAAAAATAGGTTAGTCAGAATCGCTGATTGTCACAAATGGTATAGGTGCGAATTTAATTAGACAGTGTCAAGAAATGCCTTTTACTTTCTGAAATGGCTATTTTTGGTTCGTCCAATATGTCACGACCTGTAATGAAGTATGAATTGAAGACGTTAATCTTTCAACCAGATACCACTGAATGAGATGTTTCTTGTCATAAGCAACGTCATTTTAATAAAATTCTTCTTGGAATTATGAGCCCTTGCTTACGTTTCATAAAACATCTCAGTATGAGGAATCAAATAACACAATTAATACAATAAAAATTAATATTTCAGGAAAAATTCAAGGATTCAGGAAAACTTCAACTTTTACATTGTTTTATGAGAGCTTTTATGAAACTGTACCCAGTAGTACCGTGTCAAGGGAGACAATATGCAAGTGAGAATGCTATGTTGCTTAACATGAACGAAAATATCACAAACATGATCTTGTCGTAAAAACGTGATAAGTAGTCACCCCTGTTGTTACAAGCCAACCTAACTGTCTATTACAGCACTAAAAATGGAACGTTGCAAGAGGCAAAGTTGATTATTTAACAAATTTTTGGAATAATTTTGAAACTACATTTGATTTAATCCAACATTCCAAAGGCTTGCATACGCAGTATTTGCATAGAAAAGTACACAAAAAATATAGTGGCATGGCTTGCATGAATACGCACAAAATAATCCTTAATTGCTAGAAAAAAATGATATCTTAGAGTGACATTTACAAAGCACGTCGATAGCAACTACTACTACTAATAATAATAAATCAAATTTAATAATGATGACCTGAAATAAGATATTAGAAATATTGTGTGTTATAAAAATATTTTACATTAAACTGACGTAATTGAGAAACATGCATACACATTTTGTGTACTGTCGGAAATTAGCTGGTTCCATGATATCTATAATAACGGAATAACACTTTCAATAATTCGTTTGTCCGCATCGGAAATTACACTATAATCACTATTAAGTTTCAATACCAAAAGCCATTCACAAACGTCATTTCAATTTAAATACAAAAACTATCCACGAAAACATCCATAAATATTAACCGGGAACAAAAGTTCCAACATGGATTATATTGTTAACTTGTATATTCTTATATCAAGGCAAATCATTGCTTTATATGGATTTGGTTTATCGGAAAAATCAGTGTGTTTCGAAAATAAAAGGTAATTCGTGAATTTTATTTGTTTTTTTATTTACCTACTCATGAAAGTCAATTGAGCTTATGCATGCATTATATTTGCAAAGCAGAAAGTTCTCGTCTTGAATATTCATGAAATATTTGCCACTTGACGTCAAGCAACCAACAATCAATCAATCAATCAATCAAGAAAAGCAGAAAGTATAAAAAATCTACCAGTTTTAACTTACATATATTGGGAAGACATTACTCTATTGGATGATTAGATATTAAGGAAGCGAAAGGAAACCGAAGAGCCAGACAAAACAGGTGAAAGTCGAAAGGCACGACAATTTCGAGAGCACGAACAAAACGGAACATGACATACATGTATATACATATATTGATTGACTGATTGTTGTTTAACGGACAGAGGCAATTATTTCATGCATATTTAGGACGAGAACAAATAATCAAATAATAAACCATAAAAAGGGTTATACAAGGGAATTTAATAGCCACGGGATGACAAATTGGGACTGTTTGGGTAGGGGCGGGAAATTTAGCCTAAGCAACTAGTCATATACTCATTAGAAGTTGTTGCAAAAAGATCTTTAACGTGCTGAGGGCGTGGCATTTTTGCAACACGGGGCTTGGTGGTAACGTTTCCGTCCGAGACGGGTTGAGAATGTATAAATCCCGCCCAACCAATGATTGATTGATTGATTGATTGTTGTTTAACGTCCAGTG
>JAULBM010046247.1:0-10660 GCA_032357055.1 Geukensia granosissima | reverse complement strand
TAACTTGTTTCCGTCCTGAATATGCATGAAATATTTGCCACTGGACGTTAAACAACAATCAATCAATCAATCTTTTTCAAAAGAGGACCACGAAACCATCATTTTATGCTTATCTTTTTGATCAAGTTTACGTTTAATAACCTTGTTTTAAAGAAATATATCATATATGACTGACTTTAAAACCAAAGGACAGGTTCATATCTCAAAACAACACAAAGGATTTTTATTAAACTGTGCAATCTTACTCGTACAAAGCGTCTGATCGTCATACATGATTTGCTTGGCTCATTGACAATTATTTTTGCACATGCATGGCAATGTCTTTTATGAAATTAAAGGAAAGCAGTCAAAATCAATCCTTTATTGGTCGAAATTCATAAATTTTGATAATATTGAAAATTTGACTTTCAGAACGTAACATTTGCCTGATATGTAAAATAAAGTTAGAAACATCGTTTCTCATTGTGTTGGTCTAGAACACAAAGAATGAAACATAGCAAATACAAACATTGAACCAAAAAACAAACATACAACTACGAACAATGCGGATTAAACAAAAACCTGGGCTGAACTCTGGTCGGCCGGAAATGTACGCAGTTCTTGTATCTTTAAAGACAGCTGCAGCATTGGCCATTTTCCAGTCCGGTATTAGTCATTTCAGGGTAAAGGATACGATTTCAAAGGACCACTCTCCCCATGCAAAGAAATCGAAAAGCTAGGTTTTGGTTTGGAAAGAAAACGTTAATCATCATCTGTGAAAATTAAATCGGCAAACAAGTTGCTGAGCTGGTGTTGTACTACTGGACCACCCGAGTTCCCTTTGGATTTTAAGTTTTATTAAACTTAAGTTAACTTAAGTTTTTAAGTTTTATATGTATATGTGTCATGTTCCGTGTTGATCCTGTTCTCGTGATTGCAGTGTCGGTGGGCTTTCGCCTTTTGTCTGGCCCTTCTTTGTCTTTCGCATCCTCTGTATGTATAAATTAAGAAGATATTGTTTCATTGTTGACGTCCATAATGGGACTTGTAGAAGTTAAAATTCTACTTTCACTTGGGGATGGCTGTCTCATGGACAATCATGCCAGATCTCCTTTTTTATATTGTGTGTTGAATATATAAAAAAATTTTAATTTCGTATAATTTTCTATGAGACAACTATCAAAAACATGTGAATTACGAACAAAAGTAATATATAAAGAATTAGAACTTTTAAATCACGTTAGTTTTTAAGTAATTCAGTATGCAATTTTCAAAGTTTTACTTCAAAAATTAAAAATGGATTAAGATTCCATCAAGAATATTATATTTAATATTTTAATAAAACCGTCATATATATGCACAAAAATATGACAACAAAAGCAAAACCCGGTTATATACATAAATATGTCATGTATGTCAGTTATTTTGTCCAACTCCTTTGATAAAACCAATGTTTGAGTCTTAGTAAGGTCTGGAAATATGATAATATGTAATTCACTTTTCACGAAATAATGTCAAATCACATTGAACATGTTGAAATGTTGTTTTGATCCAGTAGAAATGATTGACTACTGCAGATGGTACCTGTTATAAGTTCATCAAGCTGCATATACTTGAACTGGATTTCTTCATTAATTTTGTGTGGTATGTCTTTGAAATTCATTTACAATTATACCAATGTTTTAACCTCTTTAAACTCGAAATTATTTTTTTAATTGAACCATGGACACTGATTCTATTCAAGGATGGATCCACAGCCTCTTCTAGAACTAGTAAGTATTGAAATATGAGAAACGTGCCTTAAACATGTTTTATTGAACGCGAACGAAGATATATATGAATGTGCCATCTTGGAGTCATTTTTTTCTGCGACTACAACTTAAAATTACAACAAAAATACGAATAACCTATTGAATAGTTAAAGTTAACGTTCGGCGGTAACGGCTGTGGAGTTGGAAATAACTGGAATGTCTTTAGTCTGTGAATATTCACTCTCTTAGAATGTTACAAAAATGTTATGCTTTCACAATTGCAAAGGGATTTGATTTACTCTATATATGAATTGGATTTTCTTTTATACACCAGGAGTTATATATAACATTTCAAGTGCTATAGTTATTTCGTTCATATATCAAGACCTTACTATAACTGTGGACTTAAAAAGGGAAAAAGGGTTTTTTTTTTTAAAAAAAAAAGGTAAAACATATACAAAAATACAATAATTAACAGTTGCACACGTGGTTTTTACAAGACAGGATTACGTTAATGAATACACGACACGAAAATATGTTCAAGTGTTTGTGAAAACGGTGTTTCTAACTTAAAAAACAATTTTATATTTTACATATCAGGCAAGTGTTACGTTCTGGAAGTCAAATTTTCAAAATAATTATCAAACTTTATGAATTTTAACCAATTAAGGATTGATTCTGATTTCTTTTTATTTCATAAAATGTGCAAAATAATTTTCAATGAGAAAAGCAAATCATGTATCACGTAACTTCATCGAATCACGATCAGACGCTGTGTACGAGTAAGATAGTAAAATGTTAACTTGCACAGTTTAATGAAAATCCATTTATGTTTGTTTTGAGATATGAACCTGTCATGTTTTAGATATAGAAAAATGGGGATATGGAGTAAATATTCATGAAACAAAAATCTCATATGCACAAGTACATTCCAAGCAAAGGAACAGCGCTTTGATTGCCGTTCTTCGTCCCAAATTCACAGTGAGGCCTTCAACATGGAGTCGGTCATATATGATATATATCTTTAAAACAATGTTCTCAAACGTTAAACGTGAACAAAAAGATAAGCATAAACTGATTGTTGCGTTTGAATGCAATTACAATTTTAGTTTTCTTCAGCACAAAAAAAAATTCCCATTACCCCTCTTTCTTAAAAAATTGAAATTGAAAAAAATTATCTCAAATTGCATGTGTTCATAGATAAATATCCCGCTTCAGTGTTATAGCCAGAACATTATTCAACTTCTTCTATAAATTTCATCTTTTATCCGTCATAAAAAGCAAAAATTAAAAAAAATTATCTTGTCATGTTAACCGAGATTATTGGTTAATTGCAGCATAAAAATGAAGCAAATTTACAAACTTTGCTAGAAGTCGACGATAGTCGAAGATATGGAGTTAAAATCAAAGACAATGACACCACACATGACATCTCACCAAATAGTCTAAATAATTATGACATCTACTTTGGATCTTTGCTTCATTTTTTTCTTGGCAATCCTACATGATCTTGGTCTCAACGATGGTGTAAGTTGTTAAGTGTTAAGTTCTGAATCACCTAGATGTCATTATTTAATTAATTCAAGGCTTCCTTGCATGAAATGTTCCTCCTGTCAAATGACAAACTGTTTGATGAAGTTCATGTTTTATATGGAAACACTGCAGAAACACTGCCAGCAAAATGGATCTAAAAGAATTAATTTGGAGACAGCAGAATATCTAAGTACATTTTTCATGTTTTTACTGTTAAAAGTAAATAATGTAGTGAAAAAAATATCTCCCTTTTTTGTTTAATTCATATGTACTTGTAGCAGTAAACTAAGTCAAAATAAGCTGATATTAATTTATTATTAATATCTATAAGATTTATCATCATAATGCTCAATAGTATGGATCTATTATTGACACTTTAATCTACATGTCCATCTTCAACTTATATTCTTTTGATTAACATAAAATGTAAATATAATTTTGTTTTAGTCCGAAATGCGTGATTAGTCATGCATATGTTATTTGAGGAATTAAATTATTTTGACTTTAAAAAGTCGCATGAGGAAACCAAAGGGTACATCAGGAAAAAGGGATACAGCAGCTCTGAGAACAAGAACATAACATGACACAAGCTAAAATCAGATATATATATGTTTATCTTCTGGTGATCCTCTATAGCATGTATATAGCCTCCGCCACAGTTTTTGACTATTCTATTAAAAGAGAAGTCTTTCCAAATCAAGTCTGGTCATGAGTGGACACTTTCTCATATGAATATTGTCCAGTTATTGGTGGACAATATTTCGCATGCCTGGATATGATTTTACTGGAAAAATTTATGCGATACGGTTGCCCTTTTTCATTCAACATATGAAAAAATACGGATTTTTAATTAACTAAAATGTTAGGGGTAGAGAACCTCAGCCGCACACTCCTTCCAGCAAATTGCTAAGTGCTAATCAAACAAGACCGTGCCTGCCATTTTCAGGGTCGTTATATATCTCCATCAAGTTTGGACGCATTTTCCCTGCGTTCGTCATATTTTTTCTATTATTTTATAATAACAGTTACAGTATCAGTCATGTAGCCATGGGAGAAGGTGGGGTCGGGGGGTTCGGTGGAGCGTGTGCGGCGTTTCTTCAGATTCTCACAACGCGACGTATCACTAAACGGAAGTAAGATTAGAATTTGGTTTCAATCAGATTACATGTCTGTATTAGGAATTTGTTCATTTTTGGCACCAACATGATTAAAGAATTGTACCATAGTTAATATCATATTAAAATGAAAAGATATGGGGTAAATGTCTGAGATTTCACTCAAATCATGAGAAAAACAGGGAATTTTAAAATATCCACAAAGCATTCACAACAAGGCTGGAATACCACATCTTGTGAAAAGCTCTAAATCAACAAAATAAAAAAACGTGTATACGTACAAGAGAACTGTTTTTTCGTGAACATTACCAAAAAATAGCCTGTAACAAAACATAAAACTGACAGAACAACTTATGTACGAACATAACTCCTGACCTGGAACAAGCAAAGCATGAGGTGGGGTTCAAACAGAAAGCCGCCTACTGCGACTGCAGAGTACTTGAAAACAATAGATATATTTATATTTTGTTGCTACGGAAATGACAAAAATCAAATACATGATTTTTCATCTAAAATCTGTTTTATTTTTAAGTACTGTGGTATCAGGAGTATGGATTTTGTCTAATTTTTAAAAAAGTTTCCAACTTAAGCTCAATGCTTACTGGCATGGCCTCCTTACAATAAATACATACAAGAACCTCTCTAACAAACACCTTCACTTACTGAAACCGAACTCGGGACGACAGACATCAATCCTCTCAACACGAGATGTCAACATACATAGTACATGTATGGTCGACTATTTAATACAACACAGATCGCCAAAAGTTAAGCATCACCTTGGTTTGGATAATATTAATTTTTTTGACAGACAAAAAATGTTTTAGTTTTCTGCTAAACCTTTATTTCTTTATTAAATATGAATCAGAGAACTTTATTTAATCAATAATCCGAATTGACAAAGGCCATTTAGGGAACATATTGACCAAATCAAAAAAGGGCGAAAAATCAACAACACAAAAGACGATTTTAAGTTTCACTTTTAGATCTATTTTCACACTGTTTTCAAAGTGATACAAGTATAACATTTATTCAAATAAATTATGAGTATATAAACTCTCACATAACGTTAAGATCGTTAGTATCTGGTACAGGCATGGGGTGAATTACATTGGAATGTAATTAATTATATTACAATTACTTTGACAAAACCAAGCATTATATTACAATTACTTTGACAAAACCAAGCATTATATTACAATCACTTTAACAAAACCAAGCATTATATTACAATTACAATTAATGAATTTTCCATAGTGATGCATTATATTACAATTACTTTACCAATGTAATTCATTAAATAACAATTAAATTTTGCATGGTTAAATAAAAACAGCTTTCAAACATATCATTTTATACTAGTATAAAATGAAAAGAACATAATTACATAACACATTATGCAACTATTTTTGAAAAGAATTAATGGAGACCATTATCATTTGATTTTAAATCTTATTATTGCATCTTATCATCATAAGTGTTTCAAATGTTTCATCATTCATTCTCATTCTATCAGGCCTAAAGACTTTTCCTGTTATGACAAAAAAGAAAAAGGGACTCTAAAATATTTAAAATATTTCCATTCTAACTTTATAATGATGTCAAAAAGTCCCTGCTAATTTGTTGTAAAGAATGTTTTTATAATTCACAATTACCACCTGGCTGTGAGCAATAATTGCAAAATAAACTAATTACTAAATAATTTTTAAACTATGTGTCCTTTGATCCTGGTAATTTCTTGTTTCTTCACATGTTATTCATTGCACGTCAGAAATAAAGTTTCCTTTCATTTCAAATGAACTAAACTATTTAACATTTTTAAAAATTTCTAATGATTGATCAGTTAATTTTTACCACAATAAACTAAAATAATTTAACATAATTTAAATTTCTATTTAACTATTATTTTGAATAAATGTTATTTATTTATTGTAAACAGTTTTTTTTTAATTTAATGCTTGTAATGCACATGTAATGCAACAAATTACATAATATTTTACAAAAGAAATACAATAAATTACAATTACTAGTAATTCAAAAAATGATGCTTTACACATTACATGCAATTATTTTAAAAAATGTAATGCATTACAATGCATAACAATTACACATTTGCATTACCCCATGCCTGATCTGTTCAAACCTCCGCGCTTCCGGTATAAATGTTCAACACGCCTCTTCATTCCCCTGAACAAACGCCGAAGCCGATACTTTGGAAACCTCTGCCATTCGGCGATAAGAGCGACCTGTAGTTAATTCAGGTTTTGACATTTCGGTTGTCGCTGACTGATTTTACGACCGATAAAGTCACAAATATGTTCGATCAAGTTCATGTCCGGTGACATGCAGGGTCATGGAAATGTTTCATTGGACTCTGCATCAATAAAGTCCCTTACAATCCGGGCTCGATGTGGCCGAGCGTTGTCATCTTGGAACACTGGTCTGTCTGCAAGTGCATGATACTTAAAATGAGGCAAAACATGGCTGTCGAAGATGTCATTTCGGAATTTCTGGTAATTTAGGGTACTGTCAATAACCCGTAATGGAAGCTTACAGTCATTTGAAAAGCAGCCCCACCAGGTTTACGCCACCATATGCAGTAGTTCCATGAACGTTCTTGCTGCTCAGTGCTGTATTCCGTTCCCTCGAAACTCGCATTTGACCGCCCACAGGCTTCAACAGGAACCGGCTTTCATCGGACCAATGAATAAGCTTCCAACTCCGTAGGTTCCAATGACGATGGAGTCTAGACCACTGTAGGCGTGCCTGGCGGTGTCTAAGAGTTAATTCTGGGCGTTTCACTGGTGTACGAGCACGCAAACGAAAACTATGCAGCCTGCGAATAACAATTCTTACACTTATGCGACCACCAATCGGCCACATACCTCTCAATTGCACTGCCGTTGAAAATGGCTATAATCTAGCTTGAAGATTAAGGTAACGGTATTCTCTAGGGGTTGTCTTACGGGGTCGACCGGATCTTGGGCGGTCTTTGCCAGTCTTGCCAGCGTTCGGCGATACTCATTTTTCGTCTTACCATTTCAAAAAGCTTTTTCAAATAACGATTAAAGGAAAAATGTACTTGTAATCAGTCAAACAATTTTGTGTTAAATTTGAAAGCATGATTTGGGCGAAACAGGTTTTTTAATCCTGATTTAAATGTTCAATGATTTATCGATTGACACATTACCTGTATTTTTCATAAAGGTAATGATGGTCAATTTCATGTACATGTATTAAATATGCCTTTATAGAAAAATATATTGGAAAATACTTTAGTGATGCTTAACTTTTGGCGGAATGTATATATGCCATGTTCTATCTTATTCTCGGGTCTGGCCTGGTTTTCTTTCGCATCCTCCTTGTATTATTGCTTTGTATAGTTGGATGGAAGTAATAAAATAGGTTAATTTAATATTAATAAACTCAAAATATGCTTGTTGTCATTGAACATATTAGATGTTCTCCTCCAACAACCATCACCACCTCAAGTAAGGGATCCCAAATGTACATTGTCATTTAATTACTTTATCATTTTCTGTTGGCTAGTATAGCTATCTATCTGGTAAAACGAGGTGTTATAAATTGTTAAATACCAACATTGGACAATATCTTTATTGGTATGTAAGAAAAAGGGTCATTTTAGCGGAATGAAATTTTTGCGTTTTTCAGACAAATTTTTTCACGTTTCTGAAAAAACTTATCGGTTTTATTTAGACAGATAATAATTCCTAATTTGATTTCTGCGGAGATTTTATTATATTCGTTTTCAAAGTAATGTGCTGATGTATTTTACTCATTTTTGTTGATAACGAATCCGTACAGTACTCAGTCAACAGACACTGCCTTGACATGGACTCGAGTCTCGAGGGGCGTATTAAACCCCCTGTGATAGTGACTCATATGTTGTTGAGAAAAATAATTAATAAAACTGCACTCTTATATTTGCTGATTAACCAACTTAGTTACGTTAAGCAGGATATATTTTCCCCACAGGATAAAAATATCACCTATTAAATTCTATTCTTACAAGCAAAATTCCAATATTCTATTATTCCCCCTATTTGGTCCTCTAAAATAGTCAAAAAGAGTTGTCGTTCATATTAATCGTTTTGCGTTAACCAAACAGGAGGCCACATAGTGGGTCAATAAAATAGGTTATGTGTTGTTTTTATGATTTACTTTTTTAAAAAGATGTATGCTATAAGAGATTACAAATACAAGGAAGAAGGAAAATCAAAAATCGCGAATATTAGTCTATATAACTTATTAAATAAAAGCCTGTCAACCAACCCTCATTATGATCACTAACATTACCTGGACATATATTTAGATCGGTGTTTTCCAATTTTAATACAATATAATATTGGCTTTAAAACCTAAACATATCGGTACGTGAGTCAAGTTTCGCTCAGTTAAAAGGAGAAAAAGCAAACAAGGTCACCGGTTTTCAAATGCCGCAAACCCTAAGCATAATTATGCCTGCATTAATTTTATAAGTAATTTGAAATGTGTTCGTACCTCGATCATTGTACTTGATACCAATACATGCATGTGTCCTTACGAGCAGGCTATTTTCTTATCGGTGGTGGTGGGGTGAGGTGGGGTGGAGGGTGATTTGATTGAGGGCCTATAAAAATAGATCACAGGAAGAAGTAGATTTGTATTGAGGCATGCGGTCACCAGCTAAAAAGGCACTTCTGAATTTGAGTAGTGTAAAACTAGCTATGAGACAAGTGAAACAGGAGTTTAAATTATTTCTGCTCCGGGTGAGAGGAAAAAGAAATATTTTGCGTTACTTTTAACTGCATGGACTGAGCTCTCTCTCTCTCTCTGGTATACATAATAGTAAGTGTGCTCATCTCGAGTGCGTTGATACGTTTATTTGAACCCCCGGAAACATTAAAATGGGTATTTGCTACATCTCCACTAAGCACGCAGCATTTGGAGCAAAGACTGGTCGGCCTACAGTCAGAACAATGTGTATAATTAGGTGGCACGACCATGATTTCGCGAAAAATGCGGAGTTACCTGCATAATTTGAAACAAGATCTGGCTTGTAGACCCCATATTCGAAGTCATTACATCTCGAAATGCACAAGATTACCCAAGTTATTTCCTTTATTAACTTTAACCATAGTTTGATTATTTTAATAGCATCATACTTTGCAATACAAGCCACTCTGTAGAAATAACATGAAGCAAAACTTCTTTTTCATTTCCAGATTCATCTGCAATAATTCACATTGTATCAATATCCCTACACCAAATTAAAAATTTTGAATTAAATTAAAATATTAGCGATTTCTCTTTATATTTGAGTGTCAATCAAAAAGAAAGTCATTTAGACCTTGAACGAAAGATTGATCAAGAATATACTGATTCATAAGTCCAATGTTTTCAACAGTTTGTAAATCTGCAGCACAATCTTTTGCATATAATGTATGTGTTAAACGTGCTAAAGAATCTGATGACTTTACTTTTGTGTCAAATATTTCAGGAAGTACCATTTCCAAATCTGACCAGGTTATATTGTCTGCATTCTGCATACTTTCATATAAATTACTTTGAGTTTGTTCAATTCTATATATAGGCAATTCTTCGTCTGATAAAGAAGAAACATCACTATCTGCACATGTATTTCCTGAAATTGCAAATTCGTGTGAACACAGAACATTCTCCCACGGTATCAAGCACTTTAATAGATCCGATGTATCTATTAAATCCAATAACTCATCAGCGTTTAAAACGTTGTTTTCATTTGTTTCGTTATCATAATTAGCTTTTTTGTCTATGGTTGTGATTGAACTACTACCAGATGTCAATGTTTTAGATATTAATGAATTATTACTATCAACTATTGCATGATCGCCGAAGGTTGTAGGAGATAAGGAATTTCGAAACTTTTTAAAGTTTAATTTGCGTTGCATAACCCCATTGTCCTCAGCACTCTTTTTCTGCAAAATAACAATAAACATTAAAAATTATTTAATGTAAAAATTATTTTGAAAATATTTGTAAAACGATACTGGCTATCATTTGCATTATTCAAACAATTAACATCTCGGGACATAAACGACTACCATAAATTATATACAATATCAGGGATACCAGTCAATATTTTATAAAATATTTACTTTTCAGTAATAAAACCGATTTTTTTAATATTTGGGGACATTGATTTTTCTGTCCTACGTAAACGTTGGTATTTGTTGTCTGACCCAAACTGTTTTTATTATCAGGAGCGACTTATTGTTTATCAGCTCTCTCTCTCTCTCTCTC
>JAULBM010046236.1:0-10660 GCA_032357055.1 Geukensia granosissima | reverse complement strand
CGCGAACTCACGTCGTATAGGTGATAGGACACAGTGATCTGTACAGGTAAGTTTAAATCAACTACCTAGACCACTCGGCCAGCCAGGTCCCTTGAGATACACTGATACCATATGGATCAACCAATTCGTGATCGCGACCATACAAGTTTAGGAAGGAAGACTTCAACCTTGATTGGATGTATCCTTGTTGCAGTAATTTATGCGACAACTGTCATGCTCTATTAAGAAAATCCTGATACTTTGGAACAGGCACGAGAGTATCGAATCAACTGCGAAACATAAACCCCGTAGGCAAGGGAAGCAGGAATATTGCCACATAAATATAAATCAAGGCATGAAACAGATTTTTTGCGTCTGTAGATTTATGATCCTTACCGGGTCCTCTGCTAAAATTTTGTTTGGCATCCTCTCCCAATTACAAAAGATGGCTGCCAGAGCTAAACTTGATCATAGGAACCTATGGGATATTAACTTAAAAATCGTCTTGTCTGAATCTATTGAGTCTATTGCAACCAAACTTTGATGGAATGGTCTTTTATATGGTCATCTACCAAAATTATCTTGGATCCTGGACAGTCAACCAAGATAGCCAACAGAGCTAAATAAATTTAAGCTTTAATTTAATTGTGTCTGGCATCCTGGACAACTAACCAAGATGGCTGCTGCTGGCAAATGTAAACGATCTAAAGCAGAAACCAAAGCTGCAAAGTGGAAAACAGCGTATTGAGCTTATCTTCATTTTCTATACAATCATAGTTTTGAAAGAGACAAAAAATGACTGCATGGATTATACACACCTGAAATATACGTTCTTTTCCCTATAATGATTAAAGTTTTTGTTGATTTTGTAGATAGGAAACCGGGGTTCCGACGATCACACTTCCCCAATTTTTAAAAGTTAAAAAGGTACATATGGGGTGGCTCTGAGACCTGAAGCTGGTATGTGCATACGGAACAAGAAATTTTTTAGAGTTCTCCAGAATGAAAAAAATCATATTATTGTGTTATGTTTCTACCAGAGGTAGGGGGGCTACGCCTATAAATGACTGCGTCTGAAGATGGTTTGATTTTAACATTACACGAACGAAAAACGCAAAAGAAATTTATTCTTTTGAAAAATAAAAGAAACCTTTAATTCTTAACGGCTTCTGTTAGAGTACTACCAGATATATAGTTCCTGGGGTTTAGGAGAAAATGGATTCTTTCTGAATCCATTTTCTCCAACAACTCAGGAGCTATCCTTTGTTCAAAGTGCCACATCAGTTTAAAAATGCGACCTTTGTTCAATTAATTTATGGTAAAAACAGAATATATCTGAAATAGAGATGTTATTTTTTAAATATGAAAATGAAAAGATATCGGGTAAATGTCTGATAGACTGAACTCTTACCACAAGAAAAACAGAGGGAATTAACAAATCCATTGGTCTTGCCAAGGTCTCTAACAAGGGTGGAATACCACTCCTTACAGGGTCTAAATCGCCTCAAATAATCCATTGAACATCGTGAATGTGTAAAAAACTGCTCTTACCTGAATATATTATCAAAATTTACCTATAACCAAACATTAAACGCAAAGACAAAACTATGACCACAATTCCTGACTTCGGACAGACACATGAGACATTTGGTGGGGTAAACTAGTAAACTTGGCACCCAACCCTCCACAATGAGTGGTCTAGGAAAAAAATCAAAGAAAACAAAAGCAGTAACCGATGAACAATAAAAATAAAACAGAGTCAGCCAATCCGATTAGAGAGTAACTTAATTAAAATGTACTAAAAACGCATGCAAAAAGGGAAGATACACCTCTAATGAATGTTTACAGTTACTGAAAGCAAGCTCAGGCTGAGATTCTTGATTATAAAACATTAAACCTCTCAACACGAGATGACATAAAACACAGTTTGTCTGACGATTTAATATTGTTGTCAATCAACGTGAAGACAGACAAGTTGGATGCAATGCCAAATTATTCATTTTTGTGTAAGAATGCGATCAATTTATAAATATCTATATCAACAAAACATGTTAAAACCAGTTAATGTCTTGACTTCAAGGTCGAACTTGTACCTCTTGCGGATAGGTTGGTTATTAGGAACAGATAGATTCAAGGGATATGACCTGGCTAGATTGAGGTGTTAACACCTTACGATAGAGCTAAAGACACACCACATCAAAAAACGGAAAGTTAACTATGTGTAAAGAAAAATCGTTCCTTTTAGCATAAGTTTTAGTGCATTAACAACCCTGTTAAATTTTTCAATTCAAATCTGAAAAGGTAGTTCGATCATGACTGATTTGTTCAGGGTAAGTTTTTTAGGACACATTCTTTTCGAGTTTTTTAAAACTCTGGATTATTTAAAACATCATCCAAACATCTAAAAGTTTTAACTTGTACACTAAGTCCTGTTAAAGGGTCTTAATGAATATTTGTTATAAACTGTGATAAATGCAATAAGAGGAGCCAGTTTGTGCACATTGGTAAGACAACTATTTGTCGACAGACCATGTTGCCAAATCATACATAAATATTATCAAGAAGAAATTCGACCGCTGCAATCATGTCAGGTGATTTCCATCAAGTATATCTGTTTACAAGATTAATCGCTAAAAATGAATCATATTTATTCCAGCATATGTAAGAACAACCAGACTTTTTGAATAACTAATTGATAAGATATTAAAAATTTACCTTACTTTTTTAGAGAACACACCGCTTGTGCTAATAAATACAGTGAAGGTAATATTATCACGATGCTGGAATTTCTGATTGACAAGATTTTTATAGAATTTTGTGGATGAGTTTTTCAACAGACCGTTGGCATTCCAGTGGGCACAAATAGTGCGCTCCTACTAGCCAACTTGTTTTTGTACTCGTATGAAGCAGAATTCATTCAGAGACTCTTGCGTAATAACAAAAAGAAATTGGCCAGGTCGTTTAATTCCAGTTTTCCCAATATCGATGATGTTTTGTCATTGAATATTCCTACGTTCAGTGAACATCTCGACCAAATATATCCCAGCGAATTAGAAATTAAGGAGATCAAGACTCAACAAAATCTGCTTCATATCTAAATATATTCTTCGAAATTGACCAAAAGGGAAAACTTGTTCCTAAGATTTACGACCATCAAGATGACTTCAACTTTCCTACTGTAAACTTCCCATATTGAAATGGCAATATCCCTGCTTCCCCTGCCTAAGGATTTTATGTTTCACAGTTGATTGGATACTCTCGTGCGTGTTCCAGTATCAGGATTTTCTGATGAAAGCATTGCTGTTGTCACATAAATTACTACAACAAGGATACATTCAATCATGGTTTGTTGTCCCTCCTAAACGTATATGGTCGCCATCACGAATTGGTTGATCCATATGGTATCAGTGTATATAAACTAGTTATGGACACGTTACAGAAATAAGTTAATCTCTTCTCAGATTGACATTAACACGGATTTGAAATATAGGATTCCTAGACGGGTGTTGTGCACAATACAAGGGATGCTTACTCTTCCGGAGCACCTGATCCCACTCCAGTTTTTACAGGAGTTCATGGATTCCAAGCTTTTGTTCCTTTTGTTTTATCTTTTACTTTGTTTTAAGTGTGTCTTGTCTATATGGACTATACACTTTTGGGTATTCAACATGAACTCATCAAAGATTGGTTGCAAAAGGCTCAGTTGTTTCAAACAAGAAGATTTCTTAAATATACCATCCTCATTTTTAGTAAAAGTGGCCATCTTCCAAAGCTTGTATACCTGACTCAATTTTTGTAGAGGGTCTTACAACAACCATTCCACCATCTTTTGGTCAAAATTGGTTGAGTGATTTCAGAGGAGAAGATTTTTCTTTGTAATATGGACTAACAGATAGCAAACAATGAATGTTAAGGTGATGGCAAAAGCTCACATGGCCTTGTAGACCAGGTGAGCTAAAAACGGCTAACAATTGAGGTCATAATAATTTATTGAAAATCTAACCATGAACAATAACATATAAAATAAACAACACTGACAATTAACTCTCATTATCTCAAACATATGTAATGAAATTCTTAACACAACCTGAAATAATCTTTTGGCTGATCATCACATAAAAGTTATGTACTTTATCCTTATTATGTCACTTCAAGTTAATTTATAGATTCCCATCTACCTTAATCTAAATCCTGGTTGGCCAGATTTAGATAAAATTTAAATCAAACTACCATTTAAGTACTTGGTCATATTCTGTGTAGGTTTTACCTATTTTATATGGGGGACACAAAACTTATATAAAGATTGTTTCTTGGGGAGGGATGTCAATGAAAACATTTGCAGTAGGGTTTGGCATGCGGGGATGAGAATTTTAAGATTAACTTGAACTGGCTTATTTTAAATACAGAGTATTAGAATTTTTTTATTATACCAGAAATCCAACAGGATACAATTGTAAAGACATTTTGAATTTTTTTCTTTATATGTTATTACATGTATTCAAATAACATTTGTGTTTGTCATTCTAAGATTTGCAAAATAAATGAATTAAAGAATTTCTTAATTTTCAATTGATAATCCATGGTGCAGATAAAAAGAAATGGCTTAGATCTAGTCTATTAAACTGTATGGACCACAAGAATTTTGCCTTTCAACAAATGATGTACAAAAACAACTAGGAATATATAAACCTGTCTTCCTTTGTCATTAAGTCATTTCACTTCCAAGAATCATTTAAAACAGGAATTGATGTCTATACTGCGTAAAAGTACTTAATTTTTCATTTCAAGTGTGACCCCTTGTCTTTTTTCGTTTTTCTTATACTCTATGTCAGGCTTTTCTGGAGTGTGATTTTTGAGCTTTATAAATTTATTTGTGCGATTCTGCCTTTGTATGTATATTTAATCAAAAGAAAGGATTATCCCACAGTTTACGGTTTATGTTTAACACCTCAAAAAAACGTTTAACATATTATTATCTGCCCCTGAAATTCTCTACGGAGATTTAACATTGAGTGTCGGCCATCTTTATTTTAGGCGGGAGTGTTTAAGTTTGACCTAGATAAAGTAATTTAAAAATTGTGCATATTTCTTTTGTTCGGACCTTCTCTTGCGATTCATATAAGAAGAATAACTTTTTAATTTCATTTCAAGTGCACCTCGAGTCATTTTTGCATGTTATCAAATCCTAGTTTAATTCCTTAATTATTATGCAGCGTTGACAATGTGTACTCCCGGTCTTGCGCTAGCGCATGCAAAGAGCCACTATTGGCAAACAAATGGCTGACTTTACAATGTAAAATCCCTGTGGAGAATTAAAAACTGAGTGCAGCTTAAAATACATTGTGATTGCTAAAAATTATTGTTGCAGCTTACTTGCACTTTTTTCAATCTACAAAATAAACACTATTTTATATGAATACGGCAGACATTTTTTCTTCCATTACATTTTTACCCGTTCCAACAAACTCTGACATATAGTATAATCCCTTTTGATTGCCGTCTGAAATAACATGATCTTGTCTGTTTTTGATTGCATTCTGAAAATTTTCATCTGCATCATCGGTATCGTCAGACTCAAGTATCAAGAGAATGTTTTAAAGTATTATACTGATTGAATGTTTACTTGATGTGATCCAAAGTATGCATCTTAAAATAAATCTACAAAAATATGACAGTCTGGTAAATAAGTTTTTCATAATAACAATTTGCAGCAATCTGTTGAGACCAGCTGGTGTACAACTACAGCCTGCTACATTTACCCTGAACCTGTACAGAGCTGAAGATATACCCAGAAGTAAGTCAGAAATATTATTACAGCAGTTACTCTACAGTTCAGTTGATTACATGTTTCAAGAGTCAGCAGTAGAAATAACAATTGTACATATAATGTTGAAATTCTTGTAAATTTGAAAACTTATACAAGGCCATATTTCATCTATGTATATATTATATACATGTACACCAACTGATTTTAAAAATGAAAGTGGGTTATTGATTAAGGATAATCCCTAAAAGTGCTTTGTATGCAAATGAATTAAAGATGAATTTGTAGAAATCAAAACGAAAAAGCATTTGTTGTCTGTGAGATTTATTAGTTTGCCTCTACAATGTAATTGGAAATTCTGGTTTCTGGTAGACTGATTTAAAACAATCTTTTCTCTAAAACCACTCCACCAATTAAACTGCAAATTTTTAGAAACCATCAATTGGAGATCCTTTATAAAGAAATGATTCAAAATATTTGCTTATATTTCAGTGGACTCTGCCTTCTTACAGGGAGTTAAGAAATTGTTTGGATCAGATGACCAGAAAGAACTAGTTGATCCTTATTTTATTTTTAGCTTTGCAGGAAAACAGGTATAATTGATCATGTTATTTTGTTTTTACATCATGTCTTTTAAAAATATCTTTTTGTAATGGAAATATGTAATATATAATCATTCTTAAAAAATATAAATGAAAAGATATTCAAGTCTATCTGCTTGGACATATGGCTTTGAGATATTAACAAATTAAAATGATATTTTAAAAGAAAATAATCCCAAAATCTACCATTGTAAGTACAGTTAACCCTTTGTTGGAAAGAGTTTAATCAAATAATTATGTGACAAGTCAATAATGACTTTAGCATTTTTTACAAACTATGAATTATTTCAATAAAGGGCAGTAGAAATGTTTATTTTTGAAAAAGCAGAACAAAAACCTATGGTATAAAACTGTGGTTAAGTGCTTCCCTTTCGTGAATAATAAAAAAATTACTTCATATAGATATGAACTAAGCACTTCCATTTATGTAATCATGGTCACATGACATTCTTTTCTGGTGATATAATACAACCAGTCAATATCAGGAAATTGTGTCCGACTGAGAGCATTAATTTGCTGTGTAGGACGTTAATAACCATCAACCAGGAAATTGCAGGCAGTACCATGATAATGCCTGTTCAGCTTTCCAAGAACCACTTATGCATTTTAAAATGCAACAAGCTTATGTCTAGTGTAAATAATTTTTGTTTCTATCAATGTTAAATTAAAACATTAAAATAAAAATTACCTGATTAAAATTTATTTATTTCATACGGCAATTTATCCTAATAATTATGATTTTTTTGTAGGTCCAATCACAAATAATGTACAATAATGACCACCCAGAATGGAATCAAGCATTAAGCCTTGGATTACAGGTATATAAATATACTGCTCATAGTTCATTTTTGAATTAATCTGAAATTTGTCTCATTTATTATCATATGTAACATTTATGCCAGTGTTCTCCCTTGGCCTTTATAGCGCTGCAGTTTTTAGCGCTATCCGTTTTAACCGCAGTGCTATTGGACTAGACCACAGCGCTATCGTACTTACCGCAGCGCTATATTAAATTTCAATTTTAATTAGATTAACAGGAAGCCTGGCCTAATTAGCTGTCATACATGTCAATAACTGAATAAACATCTCATGTAATCCAATTACGACCCAATCGTGACCGGGGGCCTGGGTGGCCAAGTGGTCTAGGTAGTTGATTTAAACAAACCTGTACAGATCACTGTATCCTATCACCTATACGGCGTGAGTTCGCGCCTGGGTTTGTACCATACAAAAATTGGTTGCGTTTAACTCGCATCACACATGATAAGGTTTGTCAGTTACCTGCCCGAGGTCTGTGGTTCTCTCCGGGTACTCCAGCTTCCTCCACCAGTAAAACTGACCGCCGTGATATGACTGAAATATTGTTGAAAGTGGCGTTAAACCCCTTCAAACAAACAAACAAACAATTTGAAATAGTTACAATTAACAGTGATTTCATGTTGACACTAACTTGACTAGAATGTTAGATTTGTTGTAACATACTTATTTTATTTTCTTTACAGCTACATGTATTTGATGGACTAGACAACAATTTTAACAATGATTGATGCTGATAAGATTGAAACAATTGATCAGTTCATAGATCTTATTGTAAGTCAGTCATGGGTTTGTACTGTTCATGCATTTTTACTTGTTCAGATTTGTTTGAAATACACAGGGTCTAAAAAGAATTCAACAATATTAAGTGAACTGTAACAGACATAAATCATTATTTCAGAAGACAGAAAAAAATGAAATGAATGACAAACATAGTACATACAACACTACATGTGACTGGGTAGTCAATTTTCGTAACCTAGGATGCATCCGTAATTTGTATGTTTTGTAAGAGTTACCTCCCATGTGGGACGCTGTCTCAATACATGAGATAACTGTTTTTCACAAAATCAATAATATTTATCAAGGGAAACAATTAGTCTGATGTGCTTTGATAAAATAAACAAAAAGTTTGATAGTTGCATTCAATTTGTTTTTGAAATAAAATTTGAAAAAATAAAACCTAAATTTCACCTTTATAACTCTATCAATATACTGTCCCATATCGGAGACAACTCATACATATCCAGAGATAGGAAAAAAACAAATTGAAGCCAGTGTTTTGTCACCATCTATGTTAGATACAACCCGTTCACATGTAAGTGATTCTTAATAAGAAGATATCTTTTGTCATTTGTGAAAATGAATATTGTCTTAACACTCTATCAAATCATGAGAGCAAAATAAATTTCTGAGGGAAAGCACAAGCCCTTACAGTAACATATCAAGTAAGAAATGTACACACTCCTTTTGCAGATGCAGCTGAAATGTTGCTACAAATGAACAGAAAGTTAAAAATAGAATAAAAATAAAAAAAAGAATAGAAAAATCAGTCATCTCTTTTGTTGTAAAGATTTCTACTCAAACCACCCTTTAATACTGTCAATTTCAAGATGTAAGTCTAGGTATGATTTCTTTAGTATCCTTAATTTCAAGTTCAATGAGATAGATGCAGTCACCAAATTAGAAATTATTCAGTGAAAGAACATAAAAGTGGAATATGAAACTAATGGTTGAGTAATGCAAGTGCATTTATTATATCCCTGCAAGCAAATTTTGTGGACCATATAGGAATTACTCTGTCTGTCCACATACATTGAAGCACATCTCCTCCTAAACTGTTCAATGGATTTCAAATACAAAGATATAATATTAATTTGGACATATACATTAACCTGAAGTTTGATTAAAGGGATATCAAGATAATAAAGTGAAGAATGTGATATGTGTGGACCCAGTGTATAATGGACACAGTAATGCATGAATGAGGGACAGAATTATTAGACATTAAAAAGATCATCAAAATCAGATGAAGAAATAATAATTATGTGAATTATTTTATTTTAAAGTCAGGTGATAAGAATGTAATGATGTTAGCAGTGACAATCAACATGTCCACCATGACAGCAACATGTATTGGTTCAAATCTTGGTCTGCAGTTCCTGAACTACAAGGCTGCAAAGTTGGATGTCTGTGAAGAATTGATTCAGTTTTTAAGTGGTAAATAACATAGGAAAAGTTTGATCAAATAGATTATAAAATCTTTAAATATGGTTTTTATTGGAACTAATATTGACATTCTTGTTAATAGCTTAATACTGAACTAGAATTTATACTTGTTAAAACATTTTCTTCTTCCTGTCTGTATATATTTCAAATGGGCATTTGCACAACCCATGTTTTCTTTGACTTCTAATGATATTTATACACTAAATCTAAATGATCGTGTTTAAATTGACAGCGCAGTAAAGGATTACTTGGTTTCCTGATCAGGTACTCGCAGTTGCGCACTTTTGAGGTTGAAACTTTTGTTGTATCTGGTTTTAAGTTTTTAATTATATTTGTTATTGGTTTCCAGTATTGATCTTGTGTTAAATCCATTTAACCAAATTTTATAGTGTGTTTTAATTGTTTTGTCTCACCTCTGTCCCAGGTTAGGGGGAGAGTTGAGCCTTCGGTTAAACCCCGCCACATTCCATATGTGCCTGTCTTAAGTCAGGAACCTGTAACTCCAGTGGTCAAATTATCTGTTGTTCTTCATTTTTTGGTTCATCCCTATTTGCGACACTTTGGGCTAGCTTTTGGGAGCATTCTAAATCTTTATGGCTTTTTGAGTGAAGTGTACCAATGGGGTTGTGGTGTTAGTCTATCTGTTTCATGTTTTTGTCACTGATCCTACCTGTAGGTTAAAAGGGGAAGGGTTGAGTGCTCACAAACCGGTTAAACCCCGCCACATACTAATGTGCCTGTCCCAAGCCAGGAACCTGTGAGCCCAGTGGTTGTCGTTATTTTATTAGTCATTAATTGTTATACGTCACCATTTTTGCTTAAAATTAGGTCGATTGTTGTGTTTTTTGAATATAGTCCGTGGGCTAGGATAGCCTACCGTGCATCCCCTCACATCTCTATGGGACCAAATTTTCTTTGTCCCCCAAAACATATTATCAAAGAAAAAACATGTAAACAAAAAAAATTTTGGAACGCATTTGTGATTTGGGGGTCTTTTAATAGCCCAGTTGGATATTTTTGCCGATTTAGTGTTTAACCATTTTTCATTTTCAAAGGTAATTATAGATAAGTTTCTGAAATAAAAAGTGGATTTGTTAGGTATCAATAGAAAGGTCTATGTATTCCCTTTCCAATACATGTCTAGTTATATTCATTTGAGCTACGAAAAAAAAGTTGTGGCAAAAAAGTAGCCATACCCCAACAGATATTTGACAAAAATCCAAATTTTTTGTCTGTCAACTCTCATATATTTACCTATGTGACTTTATAT
>JAULBM010046225.1:0-10660 GCA_032357055.1 Geukensia granosissima | reverse complement strand
GATTGGTAAACTAGAACAAAAGTTATCGTGCGGAAACCAACCTGTCTACAGACGGGAACGCCGACGACAGCGCCATACCATAATATGACCCCCATTTTTGCAGTCGTATAAAAATTTTGTATATGTAAAATAATACTGCTCTTACAGTATTATGAAAAATGTACATGTAGCAAAAGATTAAGCACAAAGACAAACCTATCCCCACAATTCTTGACTTGTGACAGGCACACGAGACCTGTGGTTGGGTTAAACTAATTTAGTGGGTCTGTTTCCTAATTCAACTTCGCATAATTGACTTTTGCTGTTGACCTAAGTCATAAAATGGATACTGCATTTAAGAGGGAAAAATTTAATATTGTAAAACTCAATTTTCTCCATACTATAAATTCAACAACTTTGATAGTCTTAAAATGTTTTAATTTTTCCAAGCCCTTTGATTAACACTTTAACTGTGGCCATTCAAGGACCAGAGATATTTTAGGCTTTTTTTGCCATAACAATCCTATAATAGAAATTAACTGATCACATTAAAGATTAAATATCATCATAAAACTGTATTTTCAATTAAACAAGTGAAAATAATTATATTACAAGTCTTAACTGTGAACTTATAAATGGCATTGGATAACAAGAAAATGCATAAATTCTTTAAATTTTTATCTATTTTGGTTAAGGTTATGCCAGAGAAATATATCCTTGCATGTTCGGACCCAATTTAAGAGGGTATCCAACACCATCACGAAAATAAATTCCACTTGTTTAATTTTCTTTAATTTTTGTTTAGACATAAACTTTGATTAAAGAAGGAAACATGAAAATTTCAAGAAATTTGCACCACACATTTCTCTGAAATTACTTCAATAGATATATAGCAATTTCATCATCAAAAATTTTGATAACTTAGATGCATCATTTTTAATATTAAATGATACTCGATTAAAATATTTAGATGATCTTACAGAGTTATTTCCCTTAGATGTTGGGTACCCCCTTAAATTTGGTATAAACATATAAAAGAGAAGGTGCAGTAAGGGCATTGAACAAATTTGTTTTAATTCATACAATTTAGACTAAAAATATTTTTAAGTGTGCTTCTAAAGTTACCATTATTTCTTTAGTGTGATCTTAAAATGGAAACATTGAAAGAAAGTCATCCTGATATAAAATCTGCAAAATCATTGAAAATTAAGGCCCCTTATTTCACCATGTCCTTTAGGATCTTATTAGTTCTTTAAAATATTTTGCTGATCAATGAATGTGAAGAATATTACTCAAAGGCACTTATCATGGCAAAACCTACAAAATCAATTTGTTAATCTTTTAATTTTCTTGTGAAATATGACCTACTTTTAGATCTTTTGATGTCAATGTACCATTATAAATGATAACTGATTTATTTTCTCAAGCTAGAAATTGACTATATACTTTGCATTTGTAAATTGTACTGTGGGTACCCTTTTTTAGGAGTCTAGATCTGCCATTACACACTGGTCTATTCCCTGCATAAATGTTCAAATACCCATAACATAACTTTTTATAACGTAACAAATAATCAAGTTTTTCACATGAAAATGCATATATTCTTCAGGTCTTAAGAAATATATATATATATATATATATATTGTGAATCACCTTGCAATAAAACAAAGATAAAAAAAATATTATAAAAAGTAAACTTTCAATTCAATACAACAATGTCTAGGATTAGAAAAAAATGCACTCTGTAGGACAATTACAAAATGATTTCTACTAATGATAAGATTAAAGTTAAAAAATATATATGACTATTCCAAGCATTGTATAACTAAAAGTTACAATGGTGACAATAAATAAAATACTACAATATAAAAATTACATCATTTTCTTATTCATTTTTTGAAAGTTAAAATAAAATCATTTGATTTTATCAGTTCAGGGGTAAACTTAAAACAGTTATTTTATTAAAATAACTGAAAGTTGTTTATTATAGTCAATAACTAAAAACAGTGATTTCAAAAACTAGCAAGAAAGTTACTTATTTCGAGCATTAAGGGTTATCTCTCCTTAATTTCAGTCTCTTTTTTTTCATTCAATTTTCTTTCAACTGTTTTCTGATATAAACACTTGTGTATATCAGTAGAAATTTCTTTTCAAGCTCCATTAGAAAATGAAGGGATTAAGTGTTTGAAAGATGATGTGAATTTATTGTGCCAAGTAGTCATTCAGGGCTTTTGTTCATCCTTAATAAGGCACATTGATTGGAGAGGTATTACATCAGTTTCCAGAAAAAACCTTGGTTTCTTTAAAAAAAACTTAGTAACTCAGAAATTTGTTCATAAAGAACAGCTATTTCAGAAAATTTATCAGAAATAACTGAAAATAGCTTATCTTCAAAAAGATGTTTGTGCTGAAATCTATTTTTAACCAGTTATTTATAAGAACTGATAGAAGTTCCATCCCTGACCAAGTTCAAAATAATAAATTATACTGCCACAATTTGTTTAGTTCCTCTTCTTCATTCATAAAATTTAAGAGATTTTTAACTACAAAAATAGTTAAGGTATCTGAACCATTATTAACCAGTAACTAGACCTAGCTTTCCTGCGTGAATCTAATATTATGAATCAAATGCAAAAATGCAAATACCATGACCCATTCTGCAAAATTCCTAATCTATCTTAACTGATTGCCTGATTGAAAATTTAGAAAAGCAATAATTTCTGTTTCTGTTTGGGGTTTAAAATCTAAAACAATGTCATCATTTACATGTAGGATTTCAACTAAGACAAAAGTTTACACCAGGCTGACATGATTTAATTCAAACAAAACATCTACATTATGTTATTATGTAATAATTTTTATTAAGCAATATTACAGTTTTCGTAACCCAGGCTGCATTCGTAATTTGTGTGTTTTTGTAAGAGTTATCTCCCATGTGGGACTGTGTCTCAATATAGCTGTAATGTCAGAAAATCTTAAATATTGCTATTTTTTGCAAAAGCCATAATATTAAGTAAATATTATGTATTTTGCAGAAAAATAGCTCTTTTTAACATTGCGCATCAGACTAACTTTTTCTCGTGGTAAATGTACCAAGAGAAAAAATAGTTTTAAGTGCATTGTAAAATAAACAAAAAGATTGATTTGGCATTAAATTTGTAGCTGAAATAAAAATATAAAAAATGAAAACCAAAATTTCACATTTATAACTATACCAATATATACTGCTATACTAATACACCATCCCATATGGGTGACAACTCTTACAAATCCAGAGATACGAAAAGGCAGAATACTGACACCAATCACTATGGAAAAATACATATACATATAGTATGGCAAATGTAAAATGAATCAGTATCTTTGTTTTCTGTAATAACTTCTAGTACTTATATGTTAAAGTGCTACATTTTATTTCATGATTTATCTTCACTTCATTTCCTAAGAATTTTTCAACATCAATTAATTATAACTTGCTAATAAAATAAAATATGATTAATTCTTTTTCTTATTTTCTATTTTATATATATTAATTCATGACCGGCAAGTGAGGATGCTATATTTCTTAAGAAGATTGGAATATTCATTTGATATGTACAACATGCTACAGCAAAGACCATTACAGTTTTATATGTCATATACAACAGGAAAGGACTAGGTACAATAAGTGCATGTCTGAATTTGCCCCAAAATTTGCGGTTTTTGAAACATGAAAGTATCGGCATATGGACAAAACTTAAAAATTCTTGAAAATTAAGGCTTGATTTTACAAATTTTTCATATAAATGTGCATTTTTATGACAGTTTTTGTCTTGTGTTTAATGAGACCAACCTTCATTTTATAATATTTTTTTATAATCTGACATTGTACAAAAAAGTATATTAAAATTGTGACAGCTCTTTGTTACAGTAAACAGAAGGAATTTTGTATGAAAAACACCAAAGCTGGTAAAATTTCTACGACTTTGTCCGAAATTCACCAGCAAAATATAAAATCCAAGGCTTGAATGTTTTTCATGCAAAACTATTATGTGTATATAGTAAAATCTCCAAAGCTGGTGAAATTTCTCAGGCTTTCATCGGCTTTTTCTAAATTTCACCAGCAATCTCTAAGATCAGACCTTAATGTTTTTCATACAAAACTCCATGTATGTACTCAACTGAACTAAAATCTGTCACAATCCCCCTCCCCTACCCAGAATGCATCAATCCATACAATTATTGAAAATCATTAGATTTTAAGGCAATATGCTAATTAGTGTAATAGAAAAAAAACCTTTTTTCCAATTCTATAATTTTATTCATATTTTACTATTTTTAAAACACTTTGAATAAGCCGAAACTTTGGAGCCAAAAAGAGGCCCTACCCATGCTATAGTACCTTGTCCTTTTGTGCAATTTTTTTCAGTAATGGAATCAGAAGTAGGTGTTGATATTGGTAAATATTAGAGGAAGAACACTCAAAGACTATTTAAATGGAGTACCAATCTTTTTAGTCTAGTGGTTTCAGAGTTTGAAGAATAGACAACAACAACCACATAGTGGATGACAAGATAAAATATCATGCCACTTGCATTTTGAAGAAGAAAATTTAAAAATAAAATTTAATGGTGGACAGCTTGCACATGTTCCATAACTTGGAGAAATGTTAAAAACCCTTCATCACAAAAGCTGCACTTGTAGGAATTTTGTCTGTGGTTATGTTCCATGTGTCTTGATAAATGCCATTTTGATAAGAAATTCCTTTTGCAAACATAACATGTGACCAGGCTTTTTGCCTGCACATGATTTTGCATATGCTGTTCAAGTTCCTTTGGTGTAATACTTAAGTGTAAGCATAGGGGACATTCAAACCATTCACCCCCTGCAATGTCCAGGGTTTTCTTAAAATTGGGGACTCTAGTGTTGCTAACCTGGGCATTCTTTTTTTCAGTTGAAAATGTTCTAGAAACTCGTCTTGGTTTTGTTGATGAATTCGCTTCCTTCTCAAGTTTTTCACATTCATCTGTATCGTAATATGCTGATGACTCATCGTCTGATGTAACTGCCGATTCAGTATCCGAATTACTGTTATTTCTACCATTCTTGAAATCACTGCCTCCATTTTGAGAACTTGGTGGAATTAAATTTGAATACATATGGTCTTGCACAATAGAATCCATTGATGAAGAATGCTTATTTTCAGCTTGTGTATCAGGCAAAGAAATCAACACATTTTTTCCAGATGCACACTTCTTTAAATCTTTCAGGTTCAATACAAGTGGTGCCTGCTTCATCCATCCTGCGCTATGCATTTGATTTAAATCAATTGATTTAATGTTAGTCATATCAGACAAGTTGCTCAAATCAACTGATTTCAAGTTTCCCAAATTTTTCATTGTATCATTAGCAACAATCAATGTTGAATTGCTAAGATTATTTGATTGCAACATATTTACATTTGGCAATGTGAAAGACTGTTTCTGAACTGAAAAATTTCCTGATGGGACAAACATTTTTTGTTTTTCTGCCTCATTTCCTGCTTCTTTATCTTTCTTGTCAACTTCTATTTTGAATACATAGGGACCTTGCATGTGTAGTGTGATATGATGTAACAGAAACTGTGAATTTGGAAATCGGGACATACACATTCCACACTGAAATGGAATATCATCTAGTGTTACAGATCTTTTTGGTTCTGTCTGTGCAGTCTGAAACGAAATATCATTTGCATCTGCAGAATTTCCACATTTTGCACCTGAAACACTACTTGATGTTATTTTAATAGCTGCATTGACATCTGTTGCCAAATCTGTTTGAAGACTTGTATCAAGATTTTTCTTTTTGGTTAATGGAATATCTGATTTTAAGGCAGCAGTATTTAGTGTATCATGTTTACGTTGATGCTTCTGTAAAAATTGTGAATTTAAAAATGGCTGTCCACAAATATAACATTCCGGTAAGGCAGGTAGTTTATACAAATTCCTAACATTGAATGTAGTATGAGATTGAAGGTGAAATAAAACCATATTAGATTTAGAAAAATAACGTTTACAAATTCGACATTTGTACTTGTCCCCAAATCTAACAACTTCACCTAAATGTTTGACTAAATGGAGATTCATCGTTGTTCCATTTTCCTGTGCTGATGGGCAGTATTTACAGAAATATTTAGGAAGTTTGTTCCTACTATCACTTGTCTTTGTTTTGGATCTGGATACCTGTGATTTATCGTCCTCAGTTTTACATATAACCGGGGCAGGTTTAAGCTTATTCGCTATCATTTTCTCTTTTAATTTTCTGGTGATTTCCAACTGAATCTTCTGTTCAACATCATGTTTTATTTGAATGTTTTTCAACACTTCCTGTCTACTACTTGCTTTAGTTTGTGTTCCATCATGCATTTCTCCCTCAATCTTTTCAAACACTTCCTGTTTAATTCCAGTACATGTCTTTTCATGGTTTAAAACTTGTTTCTCTCGATAAAACCATTTTGTACATTTTGAGCAATGATATATTTGATTACTTTTCAGTTCTCTCTTCAAAGAACAATCAGTGTTTGATAAACTCTCTTCAATCTGAGTAGAGTCTGTTTCAAAGGACATATTTCTATATGGCATGACTCTTTTTGAAAATTCTCGACTTTTTGATTTCATTTTAGTTTCATCATCCAATTCTTGATCTGCCATCAAGTTTTCATTATCTTTATCATCTTTTTCAACTTCAACATCAGAGTTTTCATTGTTTTCCAAAACATTGGATTGTGGAAGATCTTCTTCAATAATTTTGTCACGAACTTTCACAGACTTTTTAATTTTTCCTTTTCCATTAAAATTAAAATGACATTTGACATGTGATGCCATTGCCTGCTGCACTTTAAATTTTCTCCCACAGTAACCACATTTATAAACACGTTTCCCGTCACTGTCGTAATAAACGTTGGCTTTATTCTTTCTGACCATGATCCTCTTATTTAATATAAAGTTTTCATCATTGTCTCGATCAGATGCTTGCATAGGTTTCTTGTCCAATGATTTTTGTTGATGAATTGTCAAAGCTTTTGCAACTTTCTCTTTTGTATTAAAATTATTATGATGGCAATTCCTAACATGTGATGCCATGGCTTGTTGAACCCTGAACTTTTTTCCACAATATGCACATTTATAAATCTGATTTCCATCATTATCATAATATACTGTGGCTTTTTTCTTTTTTTTAATAATTACTTTTTCATCACCATACTTTCTCTTCAGAGACTGATCCTTCGCTTCTTTCTCTGAAGCATGAAACTTACGACAATGAATTGCTAATTCCTGAGATCTGTAAAAACTACTATCACAGTATTTACACTGATACAATGTCTTGTGCCTTTCATTTAAATGATTCTGGAATGATGTGTAGTTAGGAAGTCTTGTGCTGCAGAATTGACACATGTACTGTCCTTCTCCAGTCATAGTAAAATCTGTTTTGGGGCGACGCCCATTTTCTGTTTGTGTAAACTCTGAATGGCAAGGGTTCTCTCCTGCCTGATTGAAAGTTCTATCCATATCACTGTAAAAATTACTCATAATTTCCTGTGGCTTGCCATATTCCTCATAATCAATAGGTTCTTCTTTGATAGTCATCATAATGATATTATTTTCCATGTCTGCAGTCCCCATTTGTTGTTTAAATGATTTGTTATCAAAAGGATACATTTTGTCAGGTTTTGGAGACATATGGTGTTCTGAGTGCCTATCATTACCATCACCCAAAATTTCATTAATCTTGAATAGAGTTGCATCCCCTGATGTCTGTTCCTGTATGTTGTTATGTATTAGAGCTAATTTGTTACCCTGTTTATCAACTATGCCATCTTTTTCAGTACCACTGCCAGCTTTATCTTCCATATATGCATCATATACATCAGGCCCTGTGTACAAGCCGTCACCAAGTTTATCAGATTGAGTTACAAGCTGATCGTTCTCAACAGATAGATCTTCTGTTCTCACATCATTAATTTGCATATTCAGTTCATTGTCTTTGGTATGTCTGCCTTCTTCTGAGGATGCTTCTGCATGATCTGTTGCATTACCATCCTCATCCTTTTCAGACGGTATATCTCCTGTTCTAACATCGCTAATTTGTAATGGAGAATCTGCACAGTTTTCAAAATCATTCATTAATTTTTTATCTAGATTTTGATTTTGAATCTGATTACCAGAGCTATCCATGGTCTGGTTTTTGGACTCATCGTTCGAATTTTGTCTTTCATTGTAAGAGCTGATCACTTTCTTTTCATCAGACTTATCAAAGTCAGATGTAGAATTTGTAGGAGTTTTCATTTCTGAAATAGTGTTAGTGAATGACTGGTGATCTGAACTTACTTTTTTTGTAACCACATCATTTGCATTGTTGTCAGCATTTAATTCAGCGATGAGTTTTAAAGTTAGTGCACTTTCTTCCATTTCAAATGATGTGGAAACTTCTTGTTCATTTAGCTTTTCATTCTGTTCAGTATTGCTAAATGTTTTTTTATCTTGTTCCTGCTTGTTATTATCTGAAAATGAATTCCTGCTATCCTCCACACATGCTGTTTCCATGACACCAGGAGATACATTCTTCTCATCAAATATAGGAAGATCATCATCTATAAGGTCAGACTGGTCAAGGTCATCTATTTCTTCCGGGTCAGGAAGCATTTTTTCCCATTCCATCAGCATCCCATCCATACTGTTTTGTTTTATAGCAATTAACTTTACCTTAATAATCTAAAACATTAAGAAAGAGTAAGTATCAGTATCATACAAATGGTGAGAGATTGTTAAAATCTATTAGCATAAAATTTGTATAAATTCCTATCTAGACAATGTCTGAAAATATCCAGTTTATTTGCAAGACTTTTACCAAGTTCACTAGAACTGGTGAATTAATTGCTTGCAATTTGGTTTTTGTGTTGTCTGTGAATTATCAGATGTTTAAATACTGCACTTCTTTCTGCATTGTTAAACAAATCTTTTTTCACAATACAATGTACATGAATACATTTAAAATGATGACACAGAAATATCAGGAGTTATCTCCAATTATGAGATGATTTCACTTTATTCTTAGAAAGTCATTTTTCTAGTCACAACAACTGAGCATGATAAGACTGCAGCATGTTGATATGTGAATTCTGAACAAATGCACAATTGGAAAGTGTGGTTACAGTATTTATCTGGACACAATAACAAGCTGGACACAATCATGTGCCATCACAAACTCATAAAAATCTGGTGAAAAATTAAAATTTTCCCTGCCAAATTGCCTTTTCATACCCTTTGACCCCTTTTATATAAAAATCTGTAAAATATACAAAAAAGTACTTTGAGTAACTCTTGTTACATTTTTCATTAGTAATAATTAAAAGAAACATCAAAATTGGCTGAAAAAAAATAATGTTCCATATGATGTGAAATTGTCCAATTTGACCCCTTTTATCTTGGAAACCATAAAAGATAGAAGAAATATATTGACTCAATGCTGAAAGCTCTCACTAAGATGAATCAAATGAAAAAAAAAACCATCAAAATCTGATGAAAATAAAAATTTCTCATCTCCTTAAAAACTGCCCTATTTAAACCATTTATCCCATATATATACCGAGGTGCTTCGCAAGCGCAGCATGATATGACCACAGCACATTGAAATGTGAAAGGTGAACAAAAGACCTTTTGGGTAAGTGTGGACACAGCATTTTGTTGGACACAATAATGTGCTGGACACAGTAATGTGTTGGACACAGTATAGAGCTGGACACAGTGTAGAGCTGGACACAGTAAAGTGCTGGACACAGAGATATGACTGTATAAAAGATCATTTTGACTCATATTATCCTCAAAACTGGTGTCAATTTGTTAATTTTTTCATAAGGAATCTTTCGGGAAAAAACCCATCGTATTAAAAAAACAAAATTTTTTCACATTAAATGAAATTGAATTCCTCTCCCCCACTAATCTGACCTCATTTAGCTCAAAAACAGTAAGAAATAGAGAAAATCTGTTGACATTTATCCGAAAGCTCTCATTGAGAGGAATCAAATGCAAAAAAGCCCATCAAAATCCGATGAAAAATAAAAATTTCTCATCTCCTGCAAAATCGCACTTTTTTAACCCTTTGACCCCTTTTATACAAATTGGAAAAAGCTACAAAAAATGCTTTTCATAACTTTTGATGCATTTTTCATAAGGAATCATCTGTAAAAAAAAACCATCAAAAAATCAATTTAAAATAAAATTTTTCGATATTAAAAGAAATTGACTTCCCCCTCCCCCCACTACTTTGACCCCATTTAGCTTGAAAACGGTAAGAGATAGAGAAAATCCGTTGACATGGTACCAAAAGCTCTCAGTGACAGGAATAAAATGATAAAAAACCCATCAAAATCAGATGAAAAATAAAAATTTCTTGTCTCCTATGAAAACGCATTTTTGAAATCCTTTGACCCCTTTTAAAAAAAAAAGGTAAATTTTGTCAAAAAAATGCTTGGAGTATCTTTTGTCGCATTTTTCAAAAGGAATCATTTGGAATTAGGGCGTGGCCATTTTTGGACCCCCCTATATCTCAATAACAGTAATAGATAGGTCATGACGCTTGTAGCCTAGTATGTTGAATTTTTCATGAGGAATACAATGAAAAAAAACCCATCAAAATTGGACAAAAAATAAAAAACTTACATTTG
>JAULBM010046214.1:0-10660 GCA_032357055.1 Geukensia granosissima | reverse complement strand
AATTTGAAAAATCTTCTCCTCTGAAAGTATTGAGCCAATCTTAGCCAAACTTGGCTGGAATGGTCCTTGGGTGGTCCATTATTAAATTGTGTCCAATGACCCTGACCTCCAAACAAAATTACTTCCAGGCCAAAAAAAAAGAAAAAAGGGGGATGAATTTCAAAAATTCTTCTCAAACTATTTTGCTAATCTTAACCAAACTTTACTGAAATGATTCTTAGGTGGTCTCCTTCCAAAATTGTGTCCGGCATTTCTAACCTCCAACCATGATGGCCACACCAGCCGAACAAAGTGTTATATAGAACCCTATAGGAAATTTGCAAAAACATTTTTTTATCTTGAACTGCTAGCAGAATTATTAAGATGGAATGGTTCTTAGGTTGGTCCCCTTCATAATTATGTCCGATGACCCCAACCGCCAACAAAGATGACCTCCACAGCCGAACATAGTTTTACATAAGACCCTATGGGAAATTCATGAAAAAATCTTATTGACTGGATCTACTCCCCTCCCCCCCCCCCCTTTGCATTTTACTTTGTTGAAATGGTCCCCAGGAGAACTTCTGTCTGTTGACCACATTCGCCAACCAAGATAGCTGCCTTTGCCCAACTTAATATGACATAGGACACTAAGGGAAATACATGAAAAATATTTTGTCATCTGAAACTTAACTCCACTGGAACCAATCTTTGGTGAAATTGTCCCTAGATGGGTTCCTTTCAGAATTGTATTGGGCATCCACCAACAAGATGGCTGCCTCAGCGAACTTGCTTGTACTATTCAAACCATAAAGAATTCAAATGGTTTTAATGTAAACTTTATTTTGGAAACTGTATGACAGATTAGCGATGACAGTCTTCTGGGAGCCTCTGATTGTTTTCTTTTTGGAAGTGTCTGTAGTTGGTCCATTTGTTAGTCTTTTTGGCTTGATTGTATAGGCGTTGTTTTCCCTGAACATCTTCCTTAATTTGTGTGTTATCCAGGGTAGTCTATTTTTGGAACGGACTTCTTTTGATGGTATATTCTTTTGCATACTTTGAAAGAGTTCTTTCTTAAAGGTATCACACAGTTCTTTTACTCCTGTGCCATTTATATGCATTTGTTTCATTTTCTTTGATGCTTTGTCTAAGTATTCTTTTAGTTTGTCCCAGGTTGCCTTTGAGTAGATATAGCATTTCCTTGGCTTGTTCCTCTGATAGTAGGGTTTTACAGTCTGTGAATATCATTTCGTAGTCTAATATGCCTGGAACTGGTTTACAAGATCTACTAGTTTGGTCTGCACTTCTTTGTTGCTTGCATTGGGACTTAAAGTCATTGTGTCCAAATTTATGTCAGGGCAGATGAAATTTCCTGTTATGATTGTTTTTTTTCCAGCTGCTTTTGTTAGTGATTTCTCTAGCTCTTTTACATATTTCATGTCTTTATGTGGCATATAGAATGATCCAAAAAGGAGTTTCTTTTTCCCTTTCAGTTGGATTTCTACCCATGTTATTTCACAGTCTGTGACTCTACTGATATGATGTCATTTCTTATAAGTGTAAAGACACAACCCCCGAGGGTGCCTCGATCATTTCTGTATGATGTATATCCATCTGGGAATACTTCGCATGATTTTATTGCATCTTTGGTAGGATTTTCCCAGGTTTTTCTCCTTTAAGCCATAATTCAGTGCCATTTATAATGTCTGTTTTTATATAGTTTACTGCAGCTGAGAACTCATATCTTTTGTCTCTAATACTTCTGCAGCTTGCTGTTAGTAATTGTATATTCCTCTTTCCTGGCAGTTTGAATATATGTTGTTACTTTGTGTTCGGGATCTGTTAACTTAGCTGTTTTTGATTTAAGAGTTTGATTTTATTCTAGGACTGCTGGTTTTAAGTGGGCTGAATATGCTTTGACGTTACTGGTTCGAATGAGATATCATATGTAAGTGGTTCTTAGTAGTTTGTTTGTGTTTAGTTCATAGCTGTAAAATGTGAAGGACGACACGTTTATGCTTTCCCTTTTTTGCAGCAAAGCCATTGAACATTTGATATCTGTAATAGTTCATAGTCAGCTTTGCAGAGCTCTATGCATGATTTATGGTGTCATATGTCACAGTTATCACAGCACACTCCCTTTTATAACTATGTTATTGGGTGGTCACATAATCCCCATGGGTTAACCACTCTGTTGTTTGCCTCTTGGTCCAGGGTTCTGGGATATGTCTCCTCATAGTAAGAGTAATAGCAGAACTATGTGGTGTTTCCCTGCAATCCGAAGTGAGAGTGGTCGCCTTCCTGTTTTTGACATGTTTTTGTTCAGGGATGAGAATTACGGAGTGCGACTGTTGATAACTGATAGCTCTTTGATTGTATTGTTCAGTGTAATCACTTGGTCTGACAATAGCTGTCTTGTGAATAAAGTCTTCTTGTGTTTTTTTTTTAATTTTATTCCAATGATAAATGGAGTATACAGGTGTTTCAAGAATGGTGACCCTGCTGTCTTTAAATTCTTTGATGAGGTCTATGAATCTTTGGTAATATTCTGTCAATACTATCTGTTCTGTGTGAGGTTAGGGGTATGTATTTTTGTCGTAGGTGGTCAAATAACAAGTGCCTAACCAGACGGATATCCAGATTAGACCTAACATGTCTATTTTGTGGCGTACATTTTCTTTTAACCCAATCTTCAAGTTTTGCACCACCATTCTATGGAGCTTTCAGCTTTGCTTGAGTAGGTGACTTTCCGTTTAAGCCAGTTTCCTTTGCTGTCACGAGCCTTTGGTCTGTAAAGAATACAAAGTCGGGGCAGATTTCGCATAAGCTACAGTGCTCACATATACCACTCTATTTTTAAACTACCGCAAGAATTTGCGGTCGTATGATGGTATGGCGCTGTCGTCGTCAGCATGCATGGGTATCTGTAGACATGTTTGTTTCCGCACAATAACGTTTGTTGTAGTTATCCAATCTTTTTAATATCGTGGGTCATTGATAATTGGTATTAGATAAAGGTTAGTGTTGATTTTGGATTTTGGGTGATCTAGCCCAACCCTTTTCTGGAGAGGGGAGGCAAACGGGTTTTTTCTCTTGTTTGGATGCAAGTTCTCTAATTCTTGTCCAATTTTGATGGTTTTTTTTAATTTTCCATGGAAAAGTCAACATAATAAGCCACAAGCGTCATGACCGACCTCTTACAGTTATTGAGATAAAGGGTGTCCAAAAACGGCCACGCCCTAATTTTTGAAACCTTTTTATTTCTCATCCGATTTTGATGGGGTTTTTTGCCAATGATTCCTCGTGAAAAATGCAATAAAAGTTAATCCAAGCATTTTTTCGTGAAATTTACCGGGGTCAAAGGGTTTTTTTTAAAAAATGTGATTTTGCAGAAGAAAATTTTTTATTTTTCATCAGATTTTGATGGTTTTATTTGCATTTTGATTCCTCTCAGTGGAATGCCAACGGATTTTCTCCATCTTTTACCGTTTTCGAGTTAAAATGGGGTCAAAGTGGAAAGGGGGCGAAATTCAATTTTGTATAAAATGGAAAATGGTATTTTTCATCCGCTTGTGATGGGTTTTTCCAAATGATTTTTCATGAAAAATGCAACAAAAGGCACTCTAGGCATTTTTTAAAAAATTTACCGTTTTCTGTATTTAAGGGGTCAAAGAGTTTGAAAAATTGTGATTTCGTAGGAGATAAGAAATTTTTATTTTTATCCGATTTTGATGGTTTTTATACGACCGCAAAATTTTGCGGTCGTATTATGGTATGATGATGTCGTCGTCGGTGGCGTTGTCGTCGGCGTCTGTAGACAGGTTGGTTTCCGCACGATAACTTTTGTTCTAGTCAACCAATCCTTTTAATATTTAAGGACATTCATAATTGGTTCTAAATAAAGGTTGATATTAATTTTAGGGGATCTAGCCCCACCCGTTTTTTTTCTCTTATTTGAATTCAAGATCTCTATTTCTTGTCCAATTTTGATGTGGTTTTTTCTTTGTATTTCCCATGAAAAAGTCAACATAACATAATAGGCCACAAGCGTCATGACTACCTCTTACTGTTTTTGAGATATGAGGGGTCCAAAATGGCCACGTCCTAATTTTTGAAACTTTTTGATTTCTCATCCGATTTTGATGGGGTTTTTGCAAATGATTTCTTATGAAGAATGCAATAAAAGTTACTCCAAGCATTTTTTGTAAAATGTACCGTTTTTGTTTAAAAGCGGTCAAATGGTTTTAAAAATGTGATTTTGCAGGAGATGTGAAATTTTTATTTTTCGGCCGATTTTGATGGGGTTATTTTGCATTTGATTCCTCTCAATGAGAGCTTTCAGTCGTGTGTCAACGGATTTTCTCTGTCATTTACCGTTTTCGAGTTAAAAGGGGTCAAAGTAGTGGGGGGATTCAATTTCGTTTAATATGAAAAATTTTTATTTTTAATACGATTTTAATGGGTTTTTCTCCAAATGATTCCTTATGAAAAAATTAACAAAGTGACACCAATGAGTCAAAATGATCTTTTATCCAGTGATATCACTGTGCCCAGCATTTTACTGTGTCCAGCACTTTACAGTGTCCAGCTCTATACTGTGTCCAACACATTACTGTATCCATCATAATATTGTGTCCAACAAAATACTGTGTCCACACTTACCCAAAGGTTCATTTGTTCAGCTTTCACATGTCAACATGCTGCCGTCGTATCATGCTGCGCTTGCGAAGCATCTCTGTTTCTTTGTTCCAATTCAATTCAATAATATTTTATTCTTTAAATGAACATAAATATGTGTGTCATATATTTTAACATCAATAATTTATGTTTAACAAATTGATTCAACAAAAGGCATTGCCAATACAAGTCTTTTAATCATTTAATTTAAGATATGCTATGACCCATCTCTTACAGAAATATTTGAGGTTAAAATATGGCCATTTATTGGATTTTGATTGTTTTTTTTTCAATGATTCCTTATGTCCTTATGAAAAATACCACAAAAGTTGTTCAAAGCATTTTTTGTAGCATTTACCTATTTTGATATAAAAGGGGGTCAAAAGGTTAATATAAGTCGGTTTTTTCAGGAGCTGAGAAATTCATTTTTCCATCTGATTTTAATGTTTTATGCAATCCCAAAATACTGTGGTCATATTATGTTATGGGCATGTTGTCGGCACCTGTATAATACTGTACTGTGTCCAGCAAAATACTGTGTCTACACTTACCCAAATGTTTATTTGTGCTAATTTTCCATGTGAATGTTGTATTATGCTCTGCTTATGTTAAGCTACATTTTCAGTCAGTTGTAATCAGTAACCAGCATGTGGATTTATTTTCTGTCATCAAAAGTTGGAATTATTAACTCCAATATTAGGAGGCAGACATTGAAGACTAGAAATGGTGTCTACTTATTCAGTTCAAGCCATATGCAACAAATTTGACAAGAAAAATTTCTATTTTTGTTCAGTGTTTTCAGAAAAGACGAGTGAGGTTTTAGTGTTTTCAGCCTAGTGTAATAACCAGTATTAACAAATAATGATGGTGGTCATATTGAACATATTTTGTGATGGATTCTAGATGATATACCAACATGTGATTTATAAGATTTACTGATTGATGTTAAACACAATGTCCGCAATATTTCAGCCAAGAACATGATTTTGTTACATTCCACCTTTACCGTTACCATTGACCAATGGCCTCAGAAATTAATAGAGTTTTCCTGAGAACTAAGTAAGTTTTGTCAAAATACACTGAAGGATACGGATTCTAGAGACACTGCAGGAAAAAATGGACAGTGTTACATAATAATTAAGTTGGGATTTGGTTGATACAATGTAACTTTAAACTTGACCAAGAACACATGATGTTCCAATCAAAATCTGTAAATGAAGAATTCTTAAAATTGTAAGCAGATTTGAAATCAGAGTGCCATTGGAGCCATAATTTACAAAGAATTCACCAAACTTGTGCAACATTGGTTAACTTGTATTTTTATATCCAAGTCTATTTTTAGAAAATTCACCAAAGTTTGAATGGTCATTCATATAAATAATATAACAGAAATTTAATGACACAGTGGAAAATTAGTTTTTTTAATGACAATTATTACATGTATTTGACAATGCTTAATAATTTATACAGTTGACAGGTACAGTATTTTCAAGCAAGTCTGAGAGTCTTGAAGGAAATTTACCAAAGATAGAGTTCCACTTTAAGACCTTGTCCCATTTATCAATATCTGCTGGTTATTTTCCATAAATAATGAAAATTTCTTGAAATCTATTTTGAAGAAGATTTGAATCTGGACAGGCACAAAAATGCCAAATTGACCAATTTATTTTCAAATTTAGAAAACATTAAGATGTAAGTAACATCAGAACTTCAAGCAAATTTTCTATCAGTAGCTGTAGGACTGATCAACATGGGAACGACCATGAAATCTGATGAATGAAAGGGTTGAATGTCGAATTGTAGACCTTGGATCACGAGGCCAAATATGCACTTCATTAAATACTTATCTACATGTATATATATATCACAGTTAAAGTGCAAACCACTTTGAATATCCTTTATCTGTGACCATGATCTCAATGCATGAAAAATATGTACAACAGTCTTAACAGTTCCCCAACTTAAGTAGAAACTTTTCAATTATGAACAATTCATAATAGACAAATATCCCGGTATTAGAATTTGTGTAAATATATATATATAAATGAAAGTTTTTCACCTGAAAATATACCCTAAAATCTTATTTCATACTACTTTGGAAAAAATTTGACATTTTGTTAGGTTAAGGGTTACATTTTTACTTGCAAACCCTACTATAACAAGGGTGGAAACATAAATGTCTTGCATGCAAAATAGAAAAGCTGACAAATACATGTATGGACTGAGGCAAAACAAATCAGACTGGCAGGTTACATACCCATCATGACCAAATAAAGACCAAATATGGTGTGCTCATGTATAACAATTGTATAGAAATGACATATGTGAAAAAATTACAAAGTAAGTCAACCAAGAAAATGAGGTAAAGGTCAAATGACATACATGTATACCAGACTGGCAAGTACTAACAGAGATATACAGACCAAATATGGTGGACCTGGCTACTAAAGGTTTAAGAAATAGACTTGTGAAAACTTATTGCAAAACTGACAAAGTCACCCATCCATGAAAATGAGGTCACAGTCAAAAAGCATAAAAAAGACTGACAAGTACCCACCAGGATCAAACTACAGACTAAATACAGAGGTTATGTATGACAGTTGTTGAGAAATGGTTTTAAGTGTAAAAAAATTGCCGACTTACTCAACCATGAAAATGAGGTCAAGGTCAGGTGACATATAGCTGACTGGCAAGTACTTACCCAGATCTAACTAGAGACCAAAGGTATAACAGTTGTTGAGAAAAGGACTTGAATGTATTCTTTTATAAAGTTATTAAACCATGAAATAGAGGTCAAGGTCAAATGACATATAACTGGCCAGAGAGTTCATATCAAGAACTATGTGCAAAGCAAATTTGGTTTACCTTGGTTAAACAGTTTCACAGAAATAAAGCTTACAAAAAAGTTTAAATGGCCTCCACAGTTGTTGCACCAGTGCCTTTTCAGCGACTTAAAGTATCAGGCAAGACAACAACTTTTATATTTTAAGTTTTAAATAAAATTCTAAGCACTTGGTTCTCTGAAAATCTTGTACACATGTCTCACATACTGTTTAAGTGTTTTTAATTTTTTATTTCTCCATTTTTTAAGTTTGTACTTAGTAACCTTATCCAAAAACATAAGCTTAATCAGTCATGCACAAAATGTAGATCAAACTGACCCAACCAAGCTGAACAACTCTGTAAGACACAGCTAAATGAACAAATATTGGTGTAAGGCATGTTTTATCCTAGATCTGAACTGTAACCAGAAAATTAATCTAAGTTGGTCATGCAAAAAATGTAGGTCAAACTGACCAAACTCCTGCATGAGATGCATCCAATATCTGACAATATTATTGCATTATCACTTGTAGAATCCTTAATCTGACCAACATAACTAACAGGGAAAATGTGTCAAAAGGACATGGATGCCTCTTCCAGATAATGGAGATCCAATCAATATCTCAGCAAACAGGAAGTATACATATAAGAGATCTGAAAAAACCTGATCATGCTTAAAACCAAATATCAAAACTCATTTATTATCAATCTAACACCCACCAGCTAAGGAATCTTTGACAAATATTTTACAGAACAGACATACCCATGTATGTACTGGTGTTAAATCTCATGCCCCCTGTCACCTAAATGCTGGGGTTGGTGGATTTGGTTGGGAAATAAAAAAATGAACAAACACATGGATAAATGGACAGGATGACAGGGGGGGTACAATAATTGCTAAGGGACCCACTATAACATGTGAACAAGAAATTGCTGAAAATCCAGGTTTCCAACAAAGATGGGATGATATAATTAGAATTTTAACTTTAAAAAAAAGTTTTTCATGCCATAGATTAATACATTCCTGACAACATTTACCTGAGTTAATCAAGGGGACTTTGGTCCAAGCAATTCCTGGTCCCATTCAGCTGCTATATATAAAATTGAAGATAAATAAACCCTTTCAACCTTATCAGCTGAAAGAAATTATTTCATGTCTTTGATAAAGGTATTGGAGTTATATGTGGCCACAAAGTACAACAAAACAACAAATAGGTGATTAAGGACATTATTATTTCTCAAAACAACTGACAAACAATGTATCATGGCACTAATGTTACTACATATAAAACATCACAGTTTATCTGTACAATAGAGTTAATATAACAAGCTGATTTAAAATATCAAATCCCATCCTAATGTCAAAACTCACACCATTCACAAAACAACTGTCATTACATACTTCATAAATTATTTGACTGATTATTTTAAAATTTAAATAAGATCACATTTTATTTATTTTTAAACTTGTCTTATGTTGTAGATATGTGTCCATTGATGAAGGCCTTGAGACAACCTACTGTTATGTAATGTTTTGGATGGCTGTCTAGAAATTATATCACCTTTATCTATATATATTTCATAAAAAGACATACACATTAAATAATATAAGACATAACTTTGATGAATTAGGGTCCTATCTATCCTATTAATTATATTGATTATTTATTGATGTTGATACAGCACCAAATTTCTACAAACATGTATTAAAACTAAACTGATAAAGAGAATAACATGGTGGACATCCGGGTTCAACAGAATTTTGAAACTATTTAGTAAAATGTAATTACTGTTTTCCAATTTAAAGGAACATGCTGGTCTATGCTGTCAGTAAAATCTGTGAAGCTGTGTTAGACAGAGTACGTTTCTGCCACTACTGACTGATACAACCAACAGATTTATTTCTCTGTTGATGTTAAATAATTGGCTGTGTTCACATCAAGGTTTAAATAGGGGTCAAACTAATTCAATAGGGGTCAAACTAATTCAATAGGGGTCAAACTACTTCAATAGGGGTAAAACTAATTCAATAGGGGTCAAACTAATTCAATAGGGGTCAAACTACTTCAATAGGGGTCAAACTACTTCAATAGATTTTTCAAACTTTAATATTTTGTTAACTAATGACAGAATAAAATTAAATAGAAGATTAAAATGTAACAATATAAAGGACTCAGATTTATTATATTATTCTGTGGATTAATAGTGAATAAGTGAACAGACATTTCAGTTTAAATGTTGTTTTTACTTTATAAGCTTTAAAACACAGTATGTCTAATGAACTAAACATAATGAATGCAGTTCTCATAAAATCAAATAGTTCTGAGTTATGCTTTTTCATGTTTATTGCTAATTTCTTGTCCGATTATCATAAAATTTGCACTGTTAAACAGAAATGTTCAGAAATTTTGTCCACCTTCTAGAATTCATGAGTTAAACAGAAATGTAAATTTTGATGTCAAAATTTTACTTAATTATATAGGGAAAAGTGAAGTCAATAATTCAAATTTCTCTCTAACTCATAAAAAAAATGAAAATTTTGTCCAAAATAAACAATTTAACTGCTAAAAGTTCTTTGTTCATAAGTGAAAATTACCAAAAAGTCTAATTAGAATTTTTTTTTTTAAATGTGAATTTATATGAAATATATAGGAAAAATATGATGTGATGCAATAAATATGACCACATACAGACTGCACGATATATAAGGATTTGATTTTTTTGCTTATATTTTAAAAATGTATCTGATGTACATACTGTTTTCACTTGCTTTAACTGTATGGATGTATTGTTATTAATCCAAAACTAATTAAACAAAGATGTTTTTGTTGCTACATTTTAGACACTTACTAAGGTAAAATTCAATATAAACAAAATACACATATTTCTTATGTTACTTAAACAAGTCAACTTTAAAAACCATGTAGACTGAATATAATAATATCTAATTGTATCTTACTTAGCAACTTGTATTACTACAGACTTCCCTCTGTCATGAGAAACCAAACATTTAGTTCTATACATGTAGCTGATTATTGTGAATACATATATATTGGCTATTCAAAGAATGTTAATAATAAAATTTGCAGAGCACATCCAGGGTTATTTATAGTTTACTGATTATACTTAATGCTTTTCAAGGTTTACAGTGGGGGTTCATTTATTCTTGATTTTCAATCAT
>JAULBM010046203.1:0-10660 GCA_032357055.1 Geukensia granosissima | reverse complement strand
TAATTACTCCTAAACGGTTCAGATCCCCACCCCTAAACCATATATTTTCTTATTTTATATGACATGGAGATATCAGCTGTATTCTTAATTACTGTGTCAAACACATTACAGTGTCAAATATACAATGTTCTATTGTCAACATGCAGGCGACACACGTCTTCCGGGGAAGACTCAAAGCTAAGTTATGAAAATTGTGTTTAAGAATTTTTTTTTAGTGAAGTCATTAGCTACAACCATAACCTTTCTTCATATTGGACAAATGGACAATGCACTTTTTGTCTTTGAAGAGACAGGAATTGTTACCCTTTCAAATTACCTGAGTTCAACTTCATTTTTTTATGGGGTCCACATTTTTCATATTTGTATGTTTGTTTTTAGTTTTTTATGTACATAATTCTCATGTTTTGAGTTTGCCCTATTTGTTTACTTGTCTCCTTTTGTCTGGCCTGCTAGATTTTCCCTTCCTCTCTCTAAGTATTTCATTTCTCATGTTCTCAAGGAAGAACTGTTTTAACAGTTCCTATTATAGAGAAATATGTGATATCCTTAAATATGTGATTATTTTCTATTTATGCCCCAACCTTTAGACGATGGGAATATTAAGTTTAACCCCTTTCCCCCTTGGTACCTCTGTCAATTTTCATCAAAGTTACCTCATCCTGTATATTTCTGATTGTTTTGATATTTGATCAGAAGCATTACCAGGGTGAGTTGTACTGCTTCTCCCTTTTCAGGTCTGTTTTATTTCTACATCCTATTTGACGAGACATTGATTGAATTTCAGTGCAGTAACATTTTCTTCAAAGATTTCTCGGCTTGTTTATGTTGAATTGATTTGTTATGTTACTCAGAAGCATTACCAGGGGGTGTTGTACCATGTCTCCCATTTTCAGGTCCATCATATGTCTACTCCTGTAGCTTGGGCATCTGTGTCTCATGGACACATTTTCTTTATGTTTCTTAATAATTGTAAAACCAAAGCTGTAATGTTTGATATCTATTTATTGCAGTCTTCCTTACAGCAACTTATCATGGTAAAGATGTTTGAAATTTACAGAAATTTTGCAATTTATAGACAGAGAGCAGCTGAGTCAATTGTATTTATTTACAATGCATATTAGTTTGGTGCTAAAGTTGAATGTTAACTTTGAATTATTACTTTTTGAGTTTCTTGTTGCTTTTATGAATATTTCAAGTGTTTTTTTTTATATTTTTTTGTCATTAATTGTGCATTTGAATGAATTATTGAGAATGATCAGAGTCAAAATTAACATTGATCCAGTTATATTTCTGTTTTAAACACACTGTACCCAGTAAAATACTATGTTCATACTGATCCAACTGTTCATTTGTTCAGCTTTCACATAGTCATATCATGCTGTGCTTGAGAACTTGAGAACCACCTCAGTTCTACAGTGTTGGGTTCTTCGTCTTTCTATATACAATACATGTACATTGCCGGAAAATATCAAATTTATTTCTATGAGCTTTAGAAATGGCTAACTTGTTGTGAGCGTTTTTACCCATTTCGTAGCAAGTATGAATTTGATATTTTATTGCATTGTTCATGTATTGTTTTTATACTGCAATTATTTAAAGGTAATTTAATGGACAATTTTCTTTTAAAAATTTTGAATTGTTATAACATTTCTAAATTTCTTAAGAATGCTGACCTGCTTGAAGACACCATTCAGCAGGTTTCAGAATTTAATATTCCGGTTCGCTCATAATGCGTTGGGATAATAAGAGACAACATAATGCTACTTTGCATCATTCGTACACTTGTATTTGTATAATAAAACTCTCGATTGCAGTATAAAATTCTGCTATCCTGTTAATGAGAGGTTACTTATTGAAACACATGTACAGCATTATAAAATTACCAGTATTTATATACTGAGTGACAATAAAAACGCAACACTGTGGGTAATTTTCCGTAGTGTTAATTTTTAGATCTCTATAACTTCTATGAAAATCATCGAATTGTCATGGAATTTCGTTAAGTGATGAAAGTCATTAGAAGGCTTGTTTTTGCTAATTTTTAGCGATTTTCAATTCTTCAATTTCAGGATTTGAAAAATCCACATTTTTAACCAAAAAATGCAAAAGTTTTGTTTTCACACCAAGTTTACAGCACAAACAACGACATATCCAGGAATTAAGCAAAACGTGCAATTTTTTGTTGATTTTGCTCAAAATGTGAAATTAGTGTTAAAATAAAGATTCAAATCTGTGAGTTTTGATTTTGACCCCAGCTCACTTAAGTTGAGATTTTTGAAGGGAAACAAAAAGGAATTGTTTAAAATCATTATTGCTTTATTTTCGGAATTGATTTGTGAATCATTTAAAAAGGAAAACAGATATTTCGACATTAAAAATTAGTCAGCAGGGCGATAGATGTCAGGTGTTGCGTTTCTATAGGCGTTCAGTATATGTAATAACATGTATGTATTATCCCATCAGCTACTGACTTAAATTACAAGCCAGCTAATTTTGCTACTATTTATTAACACACAGGATAGATATCATTTGTCTTTGAGTTGTTCAAAAAATTCGGCAGGCATTTTTTAATTTTAACCCCAAAATGCATACAATTTTAGTTAGCTATTTACCAAAATAACTACAACCCATCAAATTTAAATAGAGTGTCTTCTCACCCCCCTTCCCTCTAACTCACCACTCAACCCATACAATCATATTACAAATGAGGGAACTACATGCATGTGCGGTTGTTACAATTGACTGAAAGTAGCAATATATTTTTTTATTTAGTTTGCAGAAAGATTACAAGAGAAATTCAGAGGTGATTCACAGAAAGCAGAAAATTCAGAAAAATTAAAGGAATTGATCAGCCAGTATGAAAAGGAACCACAACTTCAGACTGCTGTTAAAGTGGCCTTTGCAGAGGGGTATGCGGCCAGACAGCCACAGGAACATCCCAAGAAGAAATTTGGACAGATTTTTTTAAATGCTCTTAGCTATGGCTTAATGATCTTCCTGTTCTACAATGTATATAAAATCCTGTTTAGTTCAAGGGGTAAGATTAAAACATTGAGAATTTTGAACAAGAGGTGTGAAAAAGAGGAAATTATGATAAGCGAAGCCTCTGGTTCCCAATTTTTATAAAATATGTAATATTGTAGTAGGAATTATTGACATCCAAGTAACAGGGGTAGTTAGATATCCTAAGGTTATAGCTATGTTAGTAATATAGTGTTATTGTTTTAATAAAAGTTTTAATTTCATGTTTCTAGTTGCACAAAAAAGAGTAAGCTGATTGTGGGAATATTTCAGAATTCACCTCATATCCAATATCAATTCTCTGCTAAGCATGCAGCCCTTAGCAGTAAGATCAAAGACTGGTTGGCCCGGAGTTATGTGTCTTGGTAAAGTGGCATGTCTTCCTGTCGACTGTTGCTTGTGTGAACTTGCACATTAAAAATCTGGCTCAGCGTGTCGGTCTTGTACAAAGCAGGGTTCATTCATCATCACATAACATTAATATGCTCTTGTCCGGAATATGCATGAAATATTTGCCACTTGCCGTTAAGCCAGAGGTGTCAACTTTTGAAAAGTTGTTTGAGGGAGACCTCCCTCAAAAAAATTTTTCAATGAGGGAGATTAATTTACCGTAGTGCCATTTGCGCGTAATTTTCTTTGCGTACAGAAAACAAATTTGAAAAATAAAGAAAGAAACTTCTTTTGATTATATCCTTCTCAGTGTATACAAGTTCTACCAATGTATTTATTAAGTATTTGTTTATGTTTTTACAAGTCAATTTCACAGTTCAGGTGGGACCCAGTAGCATGTTTTTGTAGTTCTTTTTTGCAGTATTATAAGAAATATATTTAATCATTTACACCTAATTCACATTTAATTCTATTACCGTCCACTTTATCTTTCCCAAACTGAGAGCCTTGTTTAGCTGGACTGGAATTTGATACAAATTTTTTTATCAGTAAGAAATAAACATCGACTATTTCCAGTATTAAGCACTTTGCATGTTGAGCGCTAGATTCATAAAGTTATTCTGACAAAAATCTATTACCACGGACACAAATACCATTTCGGGACCGAGTACGTTCCACTTGCACTTGACAAGTCAATAGCAAGATTTGTCAATCCAGGACTTAAATATCATGCAGGTTTCGTTTGCATTCCTTCAGAATCCCACTTTGAGTCTTCTGTTAAACCAAAATAAAATTTAAATGACAAGGAAATCACAAAACTGATATTTATTCTTTGCAAAATTTGTATCGACTTACGATATATGATATAGGAATAACTTCAAGTTCTTCCAAAAATCGCTGTTAGGAAATGCCCAGGAGATTCTAACTCCTGGAGAAGATGGACACGGTTGTGGGAGATTCCATGTTTTTTTCGTAAAATTTGCAGGAGGTTCCCGCTGAGATCAGGAGACTTGACACCTCTGCAAAAATATGACAAATTTGTTTGGACCTTGTTTTGCTCTTTATATGAAACTTTTATTCTCATCATGATATTCTTGGTATTGTTGTGAAAACACATATTTAAAGGGGTGGGTATGTTAAGCTCCATATTTGGCCCAAATTTTAGATTTTGTGACACTATAATAGGTTGTTGTGAAAATGCTGTTAAATAATCGTCTTATAATAATTATTACTCTTTCTTGTATACTTTTGGTCATTTCAACAAAATGAAGGGGTATATTTGACTATTTTGACAAGAATTTAACATTTTCGGTAATAATACTCAATTTTGGAGGTGTTTTGTTCAAAATAGATATGATTGCACAAAAACATCACGAAGATATTAACCCCTTCCCTGTCGTGCCTTTTAACGGTCTAAAACATACTTTTAAAGGTGTTCTTATATGGCTTGCATATTTGTAATTAACTGGTTTATAATAAAATAGAAATACCAAATCTACATTGTCAGCATATTAATCTATTGCTACCATGGTAACAGGTCACGTGACCGATGTTTCATTTTCACAACATCACTATTTTTCCATGCCATTTTATGCCTAAATCAATTTTCTCTGTTAATTTTCAGCATGATGTAAATGAAAAAAGATGTTAATGCATAAAGACAAAGTAAGAGTGGAAACTCTTCTTTTCAAATCTTGCCAACTTTTGTAAAAAATAACTGTCACAACAAGGATTTTGCTGTTGCTAAGCAACAATCTATCGCTTGAATAATGTCATATTTGGACATGTTTTCTGGTGTTTTTCACCTGTTCACTATGTTATTGACAATAATTCTGAAAGAACTTGTAAGACAAAGTATCCAACTAGAATTTCAAAAATGGTCAGATGGTGTTCTATTGGTTGCCATGGTAACAGTGCTTAAATGTTAAAATTTGACAATAAATTACATAAAAATAGTAAAAAAACCACAACTTTCATATTAAATGCAGCAGAATTTTTATATATCTATACATCATTAATCAAGATTGAAAGTATTCAATAAAATTTATAGAAATATATCATGAAAAAGTTTTCTGTTACCATGGCAACTGTGTAAACAAGCAATGTAATTCTCTATTGGAAGGCAGCATTCATAATTTTTACTAGGCCAACCAATGTTGACATAAGTGCGGGACTGTGTGTGTGAAAAACTAATTTCACTTGTACAGGTTTTGTTAAATATTTCTGTTTGTTTGAGATTTTTATACCACCAAATACACCATTATAGTCATACCATGACAGTTTTTTCCTGTTTTTTTTAAAGTACATGGAGACATGTATCTAACATAAATTATCATTATAATGCATTGTGTGACAAGAACATTCTTTTTATAAGGCATTAAGCTAGTGGCCAACTCAATAAGCAACAGAACAGTGATATGTACCACTGGGACATTATACCATATGATACCCTATACAACACGCTCCCTTTATTTTTACAAAATTTTTAATTTTTTTTTAATTTTTAAAATAATTTTTGCTGCAAACACATCTGAACACTGCTATCAATCATTAGTTTCTATCAAACGGGGGTTACTATATATGTATAAACCTTGCTTTACACATACATGTATATAGTAACCCCTGTTTGATTGTAATTTTTTTTCAAAAGAGGGAAGGGGTCCTATGAGACACCATAGGGTTTCCTGTCCACAAGTACCTGTGATCTGTACAGTCATGTAGGTTTAAATCAATTACCTAAACAACTTCACCATCTACTATTCTATTTCAAATAACTACTGATAAACTTATTAAATGATGCTTCTTTAATCCACAAACAAATCAAAAGACAGACAGAAGTCATAAAATACCAAACTGAAAAATAAACTAACTTCAGTTGAAACAGCAAGATTTTCTTATTTCAATCTAAGTTGAAGTGTTGTTTCCTCTTCTTAAATTTACCCGATTTTCAAACATTTCATTGCACATCAGTTTCTGAATGCCACAGCCTACTTGTAAATGAACTACCAGTTTCTCTATTTGTTTTCTTCTATAACAGTTAAATCTTTATGAGATGAAAGTGGTTTTAGAATATAATACAAAAGGTAACCTGTCAGTTGTAAAACAATTCTGTTTGAAAAAAAAGATCCCAGACAATGAACTTTTATTGTATCATTCACCAGTATCTCTAGGAGTTCATTTAACCAAAATATTACAGCAAGTTCACTATGAACATGATGAAATCAATAACATTATTGTTAGTATAAATGACCAATAATTTATTATATATATAAAACCAGTTAACATGTAAATTTGTACATATTTTGCTTAACAATACACTTAGAATTGTGTTTTCTTCAACCAGTTACATTTATTAACTTGGATTTTATTAGACCATTCCAATGACTAAAAGTGTTCATAACTGGATTAAGTTTTGACTATTGTCCCACAATTTTAGATTAGATTAGATTTTGAAATTCGATAAGCCATATCCAGTGTAAGTAAATATGTTTGACCATTGTCCAGCGTTGTTCATCAATAGGGCAAGTGCATTTGTCGAATATCCATCTATGTGCAGTAGCAGCAATAACCACGACAATCGTCCACCAATGTCTGTTATGTTAACATCATATGAGGTTAATGGGACATCTTACTGAAAATAAAAAGACAGGAACCTAAAGCACCACATTCAAAAATGTATTTATAAAAGTTCAAAGATCACATGTACTTTGAAATCATGTCTAAATCAAATAAGTCAATTTCTACAACAGTATGCTCATAAAAATACATTTTTTATACATGGAATATACATTGTAATGTAGTTACAGTTTAAAATACATGTATTGAACACCTCAACTAATTACATCACCCATCAGCAAAGTGAATACATTCAATTGCTTTAAAATAGAAAAAAATGATACAGTAGTAATGTGGGGAAAATATCAATTATAGGTATGTACTGCAACAAATCATCCTAGATTGTTGAAAATTTCATGACATGAGCTTCCAACAGTGCATGTCATGAATGAACCACATCTCACTTACTTGTATCATAACTGTATATTTTATACTCAGAATAACAGAAAAAACAAATGCCTTTTATAAATGCATGCACAGTAGCAAGTAAAGATTATGAATTCTTGTTTTCAGTTCATTATTTAAGGGGTATATACATGTCCATGCAAGACATGTTTAGATAACTTTTGTGTGGGACAACTGTTTGCAATTTCAGGGAGGGGCTAAGGACTCAACTAATTTGCAGTTGTTGCAATAAATACTAATTATAGCATCAAATTAACATTTGTATATTGGAAAACCATGCAAACACCACCTACATAACCTACAAAAATTGATAATTTCCTGCCAAAACACCAAAATACTGCCCAGAGTGGCGTACATTAAAAAACAACCGAATAAGGTAAAGAATTCTATAATTAGTCATGTGACTTTATGCAACAAGAAAGTGATGAACAATACATATATCTTGAATCCATTGATTTTATATATCTCTTAAACATATTTTGCAATAACTAAGATGAAAAATGTAGAAGCTTGCAGTTGAAGGTTAAAGAGAAAATATATATTATAAATTTGTGTTTTAGAGTATGTAAACTTCTGGTTTGATAATATCCATATCTGTTGTTATATAGAATATATTTTATTTGTCTTTTTAGAGTATGTGGACTTTTGGTTTGATAATATCCATACATACAGATTAACATCACCAAAAGAAGACCAAAACCAGAAATTCCTTGACCCACCTGTCCTTGTTGTATGTACTGGAATAGACAAGATCAAAGATCAGAAACAGGTGAGTAAAACATCATTGCCTTGAAGATTTTATGAATTTAAGAGTTTTACTAAATATCCCTTTCATTGTGCAGTGTTTTGCCGATGTATAAGTAGTCATCATAAACTTTTCACATCTTCATGAGTTCCTCTGAATCTGCAGAGCCAATTGGGAACCAACATTAGTGGAGTGATCCACTTTAAACTGATTTTGGTTTTTCCCAGGCACCATCCAAAACATGGTAGGACATAGTTTAGTATTGGACATATGGGTATTTTTACATTTCTGTTAGCCTCTCTGACCTCACAAAGCCAATTTGAACTAAATTTTTCTCCAAAAGCCATCATACATTGCCACCCTGGCTATACTTAGCTTAGCATTAGGCATTTTTCAGAAAAGACTTAATTAAAATTACTCTTGAATGGTCCTCTCTAAAGATTATGTTTTGCGTTCCATGGCACCACCTAAGATGGATGACTTAGTTTTATATTGGAAAATATGAGAATTTTAACATTTTTTGCCAACTTCCCCAGGATAACATAGCTTATTTGAACAAACTTTGGTGGCATGAATCGTTCTTGAATGACCGATTTAAACATTTTGTTCAGTTTCCCAATTGCTTTCCAACACAACTGCCATGGCTAGGCTTAGTTGAATATTGAGCCAGACCATTATATTTTTGTTAACTGCTCCAAGCAATTTTAAACCAAACTTTAGAGGAATATTTTTTAAGCAGAAGCTTTACAAGTGTGTTTGGCATCTAATCAGGTCATCATGGGTAGACTTAGCCTTTAATAAGACCATATGATGATTTAAACATTTTTCATCTCTCTTAGACCACAGAGAGTAAGTATAGTTAAGAAGTTTTTCCCTGCTTTTTGATAGGATATTTTTATACTTTGTCAAAATATAACCTATTTTGTGATGTTCAAAAAGTTACAGTCAAATGTCTATGTCCTGTAATTACATTGTTTTGTAGTTTTAAGCAAACGACTTGTTGTAATATACTCAATTTTATGTTGAGAATACAGGAAAAAACTACATTTTTCTCTATATAGAGTACATAAAACAATAGAATTCTAAAACTAAATAGAAAAAGGTAGCTTTAATCAAATATTATCATAAAATTGTAAGAAAAATTAGGTTTACTGATCATGTTTTCTTGCTGCATTAATAAATCTATAATTCTATAGTGCAATCCTTTATAAAATGAAGTCATTGGAATTACCTCCCCTGGCAATGTTTAATTCCTTAAATATTGAAAAGCTCTTTATCCTTTTTAATTGCATAAGAAATGAATATGTAATTAGATTAAAAATCACATTATGTTTATTCAATTTTAATTTCGTACAAGAATGTTTTGTCTAAAATTAAGATTTGCAATTATAGAAAAAGTCAATACCACAAGTGTGCGATCCAAGATAATGGAAGACACCCAAACCTCCTTAATATAGTCAATTATGTTTAATAATATTAACAGTAATTTATATTATATAAAGCTATATTATTTAAAGTGGAATTCATTTGGTTTTTTTTGTATATATTTGTTGCTATTTGTCAACATATTAAGGGAAAGGGGTAATTTTCATTATATTCACTTTATGATTGGCATATTAGACATTAGGACAATAAAACACAACAAAGTTATCAATCCTATTAAGAAACATCCAGAAATCTGGATATAATATTTAAAAGAAAGAATTTGTAATATATGCCAGAAATCCACATCTTTTCTGGATTGTGTATTGCATAATTTCTTACTAAGCTGTTGCCTTTAGTTGACTATATTTCTGTGGAGGCAAAAAACCTAAATCTTTAAAAAATAATGTCTTGCATTTCTCTTTTATCAAACAGATTGTACACAAAAAAGAGCAATTGAAAATGTCTTTATTACTTAATTGAAGTCACATAGGCAATTACATGATAGTTGACAAACAAAAATTTTGGCCTGTCACAACTTTCTTGTTGTAGCTTAAATTATTATAAGTAGGCATATTTTGAAAAAGAAATATTTATAAACCTTTGTAATGAGACCCTATATGTATACTTTAATGTACAGGAACATATTAATATCTGCATTTTAATATTAAAAATTGCTAAATATAAAATTGTCAGAAAGATCATTTAGGGCTAGAAAAAGACCCCAAATTTTTAATGTTAAAATGTTTTTTATTAATGGGATGCTTTAGATGACAAAAGTTGGTCCTCTAGAAATGTTGGTGGGGGTGGGGTGTAGATATGTTGGTGGGGATGGGGTGGTTTAATCCCAGCCTAGAAATATATGTTTCAGTGATTAATCCTGCTTGTTAATCAAAAAATACTAGGCATCCCAATTTCTTAGGTGTTTTTAGCTCACCTGGCCATAGGCCATGTGAGCTTTTGTCATCACTTGGCGTCCATCATCCGTCAGTCATCAACTTTTTACATTTTCATCAACTCCTCTGAAACCGCATGTCCAAATGGAACCAAACTTGACAGGAA
>JAULBM010046192.1:0-10661 GCA_032357055.1 Geukensia granosissima | reverse complement strand
TATTTAAAAAAAACACTGAAGTGCAATATATAACTGTTTTAATCATGTCATCTCTGAGATATGTTCATCAAAATATTATAAGTGAGTAATGGGAGTGCAATAGTCAAATAGACTAAAGATACAACATATCGATCGGATCACTCGAATAGGCAGTACGTCAGTACTTTGATTCCAATAGTCTTCTATTAGCTGCAATTAAAGTTTACCATCAAATTTTGATTACCACCTTTAATTGGAAATGGGTCAATTGATATTCAATGAACAGATCTCTAGGGAAATTGGCCATAGTCCTTTGACCCCTGTCTTGTCTATTAATATTAAAATCATAATTATAATTATCTGGAAGAAAATTCTCTAAATGTTCTTGTGAATTATTTTCATTTTCAATAAAGTCTGGATAGTTTAAGATCCTGCATTCAATTCTCCAGTGATTAAAATATTCCCATTTCTATTCTAGAAATTTCTATTTCCAGTTTTGTATAATCATCATAATAATAGCCTGAGTTAATTGGAAGAACATAACATGCACATATGTATAGATCATTGCCGAAATTAAAAAAAGTTTTATCTAGTTTAAACCATAATCTGTTCACTGACGAAGAAATATCTTTATTCCTTCATGAAAAAAAATGACTTGTACAACACTATTATTCCACCACTGAATCTTTTGGATCTTTTCTTTTTACACTTTTGAAATGAATTATAATTTGGAACATTAAAATTTGAATCTGCATCTTTCCATGTCTCTAGCAAAATATTAATATCATATTTTAGGTTTGACAAAAAGAAATCATCATTAGTTTGTCTCCCAGGCCCTGTACATTCTAGGATGATATTGACAAATACTTGTGCATATCAAATTCAGTATTTTATCAAGTAATATGAAAATTACTGGTGTCAAAACATATTTGTTCATTTTTGTATTAAATGCCTTTATTCGTATTTTCAGCTTTTTACCGCTTGTCACAAAATCAAACTTTGTTTCTGGACTAAGCCTTCGTTTCCTTGGTTGTGTAAATCTATCTGGGCCTCTTGATGCCAGAATACCAATCTGGGTGCATTTGGACCAGTAGCTGACAAAAAACTTATCAAGTGGACTTCCCAAGGCGTTCTATGTTGTAACCAAGCCAATTTGGTTATCGATCGGGGATGGCGGATGAATTATGTTAGCAGACCAATTAGATTTCATTCCATTCCATTAGAGTTTGATTGCAGTTGGCTCAGTTGATTAAACAAAATTTAATGCATATGCCTATTTTAATCTTTAAGTAAGGACCCTCATGTTGCCCTCAAGGTCATGTAGAATTTTACCTTTATCATGCTTGTTACACTCATCAACCCCATAACAAGTTCATTGGGGTATCTAGCATAGTTCATGAAATACAAAAGCTTGTGTCAACAGATTTTTGCACGATTCTGACTGACATATAGAAACTTTGAATTAGCGCGGATGCCAGGGTAATTCTAAAAGTCCAGCTTTACTTCGTAAAGTCGAACTTAAAAGGAAAATACTTTCTCGCAGATAACTGAAAGCAAACTAAGTATAATGCGGATGACAAAAATCATCAAGCCCTCCAGGAAGGGAAGTAATAAAACACACTTCGTCTATAAATAGTAACTACTGTATCGCCAAACTCTATTACAGCCAAACAAGATGTTATGTAAAGACAAATTAGTATTACATCGTATAATAATACAAAAAGGAGAAATGATATTGTCAATGTTAGTACCAACATTAAGTTATCAACAAGTTAGTATTTGTATCATTGGTCTCATTTTCAAAATGCTTTGACTTTTAAGCATCAAAGAGCTTAATTATTTCGGCAACGCCCTTAATCTGGACTCTTTAGACTAATGAGAAGACGACTTTCAAAAACAAAGTTCAGAACTTGAGCTTTCGTAAGACACTGTTAAAACCTACGAATCAACGTCCATGTATTAAAGATATAAAAACAAAAGATTCGGAGGGGTGGATTGAGTTTCAAAAATGATCCGAATATTTGCTTGATATTGATTAATCAAATATAAGTATGTTTAGGTATTATTTAACAAAATTTTGTTTATTAAAACATTCTGATGAGGTGCATGAAATCTTTAGGGTAGTCAATAATGGAAGCAAACTGTTCGAAGCTCGACGAAAATACAAGAAGCCTATAACGTTTTTTTTTTTAAATAAAACAGATTATAATGGATTAAGACAAAGTAAATTTAGTTGGTGAGTTTCGGAAATAATACCGTTTGTATGAAGTTTGTGAGTACACTAATTATGTTCTGACTAATGTATTTTTCACACTCCTTTGGTACTTTTTATTATTAAGTATCTACTTTTAATTTAAAGTCCTGAATGTTTTTGCATAATTTTAGCCTTAAGGGAAATCCTTTTTGTTTCTTTTACCGAGTAGCGATTGACAAACCAATACTCTAAGAGTAAACACAATCAGTTACACTTACTTATATAACATGATTTGTACTCACGTCTGACGTTGGTGATCTGCCCAAGTGTGAAAACAAAATTTTTTTCTCTCCGTCCAATTCATGAAGATACAATGGAAACTGGTGTGAATTTATGGAATATACAAGTGATCAAAGAAACTTTTGACAACTAGTGTCCAAATGAGTCCCAATAATCGTCCAAAATCGAACCAAAAACGGAAGAGGAATAAATCGTCAGGACAGAATACAAGTTGTGAGCAACATTTAACCAAACGAGCATTGAAAACAACTCACACCTCTAAGTCAAATGTAAACAAACTTTCTAACGGTAAAAATGACAACAATTTAAACCAGACAACACCATCAATTAAAATGACAACATTTAGTGGTTCAATTTATGATTCTCCTATCAATAGGCAGCAATTCGCAATACCCTAGCAACAAATACCAACAATGCAGCAAATGCCGTGCCCAGTTTATGGCCAGACTCCAACATCACCTTAAATGACTATTTACACAAGTACGCCTCAGAGTATACAACCCCTGATTCCCCCGTCAAATCAGATCGATAAACTAAGTGAAAAGATCGATAAAATGTGCAAAAAGTTATCCGCACTCGATACAGTAAACGAGAAACTTACTAAAGTGGAAAGAACGATGAGTAATCTGGTGAATAATGTCGACAAAATATCAAAAAGGGTCGACGAAGTAGAAAAAAGCATGGAATTTATTAATTCAAATTTTGAGACAAATAAAACTGATATAGACGACATCAAAACCACTGTAATAGAGGTCCGCGAAAATCTCATTTTCAATGGCATTCTAATGGAGAATCCAAACGAATCATCGGATAAGACTGAAGAAATTTTAATAAACTTTATGAAAAATAAACTTCACATGGAAACGCCAGCAGAATTTCACCGCGCGCACCGTTTTGGCAAAGAAAATAGCGAGCAACTGGAAGACGGATCGGTTGTGATCACGAGACCAATAGTTTGCAGATTTACAAACTTCAAACAAAGGGAGCTGGTCCGAAAATCGACAAACAAGCTTAAAGGCACAACCTATGGCATAAGCGAGTAATTCCAGAAAGTAATAAACGATAGACGAAAAGCACTTTGGCCGGCCTACCAAGAGGCACGGAGACGGGACAAGAAAGCTTTCTTTAAGCGAGATAAACTTTTCGTTGAGGGGAGAGAGATCTTTCCGAAACGCCAAGCCGATACTGTACTTGACGAAATGACCGATGACGACAATGACGACGAAACGGATCTGAAACGACGATACAACGCCCAGGGAGCGAGGCCAAGAACAAACAGAGGCAGAAGTAGGGGTAGTGGCTACTACAATGGAAGCAGATAGGGTGACCAAGGAGGTTTAAACGATACCGTTAATAGTGACAGGTCAAGCGGACACGATGACTCACTCAAAAGTACACGTGACCTTATTGAATAGTAGTAATGAGTTTATAAATAAAAACTGTATTTCTTTGTTGTCTTTAAGTGTATGAGGATTGAAGCGAAAGACAATGTATCCTGAATTCATAGACTTGATAACTTTATATGATATTATATGTTTTACTGAAAATAAGCTAGACGATTCTGATGTAATTGAAAATGATGACTTTATTTTTCATTTTAAGAATAGAGCAAAATTATCTCACCATAGATAAGGTGGTATATGTTTTGGCTATAAACGACATTTGAAGAAATATATAAAACCAATTGAAACAGATTGTAAATTTGTATTGTGGTTTAGTATTGATAAGAGAGTTTTTAATTTAGATAAAAATGTATTTTATGGAGTTGTCTACATACCACCTATACACACATTATATACCTCTGAAGAGGCCTTTAACGAGATTGGAATAGAGGTTCAAAACATGAGTCAAATGTCAAATTACATTACTTTGATATGCGATTTTAATAGCCGGATAGCAAATGTTCCGGATTTTTACAATTATGATGAAAATGATGATTTCTATGATGTTGATAATATGAGTCAGAATATTGAAAATGTATTACAAAATATTGAAAAAAAGTAGAACAAGTAGCGATACTGTTGTAAATGTTTACCGGGAAACATTTATAGATTTCTGTAAACAAAATGAATTGTTGATTTTGAATGGTAGATGTGGTAAAGACAAAGTTGGAAAACCAACAAGTAGAAATAATAATGTTGTTGATTACTGTGTGTGTAGTTATGATTTATTGTATCATGTGTATGATTTTGAAGTTCTTGAGTTTTCAAAACTTCTTTCAGATATACATTCTCCATTATCCTTAAAAATTAATCTAAATTTTTCCACAAATAATGTAGATGTAGTTGAACAACCTTGTGAAAACAGAGGAAAAGTTGAGAAAAAAAAAAAAAAAATGGAATAATGAAAAGATAAATGTTTACAGAGAAAATATTGCAAATGCAAACACTGATAGTATTTTAGACAAGCTTCTTGATCTGGAATCCAATTCAGACTCGGTCAGCAAAGCTGACATAGATAATTTAGTAACAAACATTTGTGATACTTTGGTAAACTCGGCTAAAACGACTTTCGGTACTTTTTTATTTCAACCTCAGAAAACTCAAGATTCTAAAAGAAAGGTTACCAAAGATTGGTATGATGAAAATTGTGTCAAAGCTAAAAAAGATCTTAGAAGACCTCAGAGATTGTATCGCCATTATGGTTCTCATATTTTTAAGCAGAGATTACGAAACAGTGAACAATATTATAAGAACATTATGGATAATTGTTTAAAGAAATATAATCAGGATTTACAAAATAAAATGAAAAATCTACGCTCAAAGAATTCGGAGGAATTTTGGAAAATATTTCATGGACATAGACCTAGAGATATTAACAAAGTCTCTTTAGAAAACTTTTTAAATTTTTCAAAAAATTAAATGGGAACAAATTTGATGATGAGTTCGATATCAATATAGATTTTGATACAGGTCGAGTTTATGACTCTTTGAACGTAGAAATAACAGCAGACGAAATCTTAAAAGCTGTACGAAAAGCTAAAAATAATAAGTCCTCACGGGATGACATGGTCATAAATGAGTATATTTCATCTTAAATAAATCTTATGATAGACATTTAAGTAAATTTTTTTAACCTGGTTTTTAACTCGGGTATTCTGCCGGAGGCCTGGATGATTGGTAAAATTATACCGATATACAAAAACAAGGGGAGTAACCTAGATGCAAAAAACTATAGACCGATTACTTTGCTATCTTGCCTTGGAAAGATATTTACTTCTATTTTAAATGAGAGGTTGGGATCGTTCGTCAGTGAACTGAATATTTTGCATGAAAATCAGGCAGGCTTCCGACAAGGATATTCAACAAATGATCATTTATTCTCACTATATGCTCTTTTTGAATTATTATCTGTGAAGAATAAAAAAATGTATTGTATTTTTGTAGACTTTGAAAAAGCTTTTGATTCCGTCCATAGAAATTCTCTGTTATATAAGCTTCTTCAAAACAATATAAATGAAAAATTGTAACGAGTTATCCAAAACATGTATGATGATGTGAAATCTAGAATTTTTCATAATAACACTTTCTCTGGTTTATTTAATTGTGAAATAGGTGTGAGACAAGGTGAAAACTTGTCCCCTCTTTTTATTTTCATTATACTTGAATGATTTGCAAACCTTTCTAGAAAACACATACACATATGGAATCAATTCTATTTCTTGTGACCTAGAACATGAGTTAAACGTATACCAAAAATTATTTCCTTATCTTATTATACGCTGATGATACGATATAACTAGCAGAATCTAAGGAAGATCTGCAAGATACACTTAACAAATTTTCAGATTTTTGTGAAAGATGGAAGCTAAAGATAAATGCTGACAAGACTAAGGTAATGGTGTTCTCAAAAGGTAGAATGCCTTCTATTCTGAAATTTTATATTAACGACAAGGAACTTGATATTGTTTCCAGTTATAAATATTTGGGACTTATGTTTTCTAGAAGTGGTTCATTTCTTCAGACACGTAAATACCTTAGAGATAAAGCATTACATGCTATGTATTCTATCAAAAGAAAATCTAGACAAAATAATTTATCTATAGAATGTCAACTCGACATGTTTGATAAAGCTGTAGTACCAATACTTCTGTATGGGTTTCGAAAATTTAGACTTATTAGAATCTTTGCATTTAAAATTTTGTAAACATATTCTTCATCTGAAATAATCTACACCGAATTTTATGGTGTATGGGGAATTAGGTCGTTATCCTTTATCAATCAAACTGAAAGTACGTATGATAAATTTTTGGTTTAAACTAAATGAAGATGAAAATAAGATTTCTTCATTATTGTATAGATTGTTATTTGTAAACTATTTTAACTATGGAAAAGAAAACAAATGGTTACTCTTCATCAAAAGTATTTTTGATGACTGTGGAATGTCAAATATGTGGAATCAGGTTAATTTTGTTTGTAAAAAAATGGCTGAAACTTAATATTGAACGCAAGCTGAAAGATCAATTTCTACAATTATGGCTCTCGGAAGTGAACAATTCTCCTAAGGGTCTTTGTTATAAACTTTTTAAGACAGAGTTAAAACTTGAAACCTATATTTCAATTTTACCTCCAAATCTAATGTACATTTTCTGTAGATTCCGGTGTGGAAACCACTATGTTCGATAGAATTAGGAACATGGCGAAATGTACCACGGAATGAACGTGTTTGCCATCTTTGTGATTTTAGGGAAATAGGTGACGAGTTCCACTACATTATGAGTTGTAAATACTTTAACCATGATAGAAACTCTTATTGTCATAGAAACACAAATATTGTAAAATTCGGCAATGTTTTTTCCACAAACTCTTCATATATCTTATTTAAGCTTTGCAAATTTATAAAAGAACATCAATGTGAAAGTCAACCCTACTGGTTGAGAGATATAGTTACTGTGAAATTCCATTGTATTTTTTTTCTTTTTGTTTCACACATGCACTGTATATACATTATATGTTATTCGTTTACTTCTCTGTACCTTTTATTTGGTTTAGAGAATAAAGATATATATATAACAAGATTTTTACTCACGTATGACATTAGATTGTTAGATTAGTAATAATAATAATAATAATAGCCTTTATTCATAAGTCATACAACTCATAGAAATATAAATATTACATCAAATATATTATATTAAATATATTATATTACGTCAGTGAATACATGTTAACAACAAATTATTACCAAATAATCACATTCAGTTTACCCATACAACAGTAAGGCGGAGAATGATGAAAAATAATGCAGTCATTATAAGTAAATATTAAGTACATGTACGTACTTTTTCTGCCAGCTACAAATATTTCCCTAAATTGTTAAGTTCTTTTATATTACGAACAGACAATAGTTGTACGAGTTTAAAACTTGATGGTTTAAAATCTGCCATGGGAAAGCTTAGCCATATGAATAAACTGGTCTTGTAGGGCTTATATTTGGGACAATGAGAAGTCAAATCTTACTGATTTAAAAATAATTATGTAACTTAAGCCACACTATCAAAAATAGATTTTAAATGATATCAATTTAAATTTACATACCAGTATGTCTTTCTGGTGTATATTAACCATCAAATTATACATAATACTGCTTAATTTGTTTTCATTTTTTAAAAGTTTTCTAGTATTATAGAAAAGACCACATTCTTAACTTTATGTTTTTATCCAGGGGAAATCTACATAACTCACCATAATCCATAAAATTTGGTGTGATTTTCCGAATTTTAACGAATACATTTGCAAAACTGTAAGGTCACTTTTTCTATAACATTTGAATTTTCATAACCCCAGATTTCCGACCCAGACAATAAAATTGGTTCCACTAAACTGTAAAAAGTTTCAGCTGCAAATCAACAGGTATGCTGATATTTCAATTTTTTGTTTATATAGAGCAAAAAGAACCTTTTGTTCCTGTTAAGCAAGTTTCTTCTTCGCCTCAGTGAAAGAAGTATATATATCAACAATATCAAATTTTACACCATTAAGTTTGAATTCTACATTTTGTCGGCATTTTCGTTTACTAAATACCATCCACTTTAGTTAAATTCGTGTATATGGATAATGCGCGTCAAGCACGTTATCACGGTAACCAAAGCCATTGAGATTACCTTGAAGATTGTGCAAGGGTAACTTACAATTGAAAGAAAAGCGCCCCCATACAGTGACACCACCCCCAACACCTGGGGTAGTTTTGCGGGGCCTACCCGATCGCGGACGATCCACCGTGCCTGTCGCTTGAAAACGATCAATACGACGGTCAGTCACAGAATGGTGCACACCAACACGCTGTACCACCCTTCTGTTGCTTAAACCCGTCTGTGACATGCAAAATGCTTGCCATCTTTCCGCTTTACTTAATTAATTTTCGCCTAACCATTACTTTTCCAACAACTATGCACAATTTCAACTTCTACAACTTAAAATTGACAAACATGCCTTGTGTAATTATGTATCACACTAACTGAAAATCGGTTTTTACACAACACAAAATAATCGATTGATGACGTATCGCATGTCAAATTGAAGTTTATGTTGACAAATATGGGTCGCAAAACCACATGTTATAAAAATAAATTTAAAAAAAATATATTTACAAAAAATAAGGTGGCGCTTAACTTTTGTCAGAGTGTAACGAATAGGAACTTAAAACAATCTACTTGAAATATATATACACATTCATACCTCCTTTCCAATCCAAACCATATTTTATGATTATTTATCATTAAAAACTTTTTAAAGTTATTTATGAAAATGAAAAATTATGGGTTATATGTCAGAGAGAAAGCACTCCAGCCACGAGAAGAACAAGACGGAGTTTTCGAAAACCACTACTTGTGAAAAGCTCCAAATAGCTCGAAATGAAAAGTCCCGTATTCGAAAAATCACATTACCCTTACCCTTATCTTGAGATTTGACATAAGTTTTATTCCATTATTTTAAAATAACCGAGTTCTGTTAAGTTAAAATAGTAGTTTAAAGTTCGACAATTTTATTGATATACCCAAAAGCACTCACCGATAACAGCAGCCTAATTATCGATTGAATAACAAGCAAATTCACAAAAATGCTGCAATAAAAACATAACTACTTTTGTTAATTAAAATGGTAAATTTTATTAGATTTTAATATTGAGTAGCATTTTCAAACCTACAGACTTTCCTCCTTAAATGGTATTTTTTTTATTTCTTTTGTTTTTTCCACAGTTAATGCCGAAAAACTACAGCGACGGAAAAGCTGTTTACGTTATTTTTTCAGAGAAATACTAGTAGATACTATTTTCTGCGTCTTTTGATCCAAAGGTTTCATCGTAAAAAATACTAATTTTATGTTTTAAACATGGTTTTATGTGATGTCATACTAAAAAACTCATCAGTAAGTTATTTTTTAAAAACTGGTCATATTATAATGGTTGTGTTTTCCATGAATTTTGAAAAGATTTTTATCAAATCCTTTCCGTACCTGACTTAAAAGTTCTCATTTCCTCACAATTTTTTGTAATAGTCACAAGCTACACAATACACTGAACTTTTGTCAAACGGTCTCAGAGTGGTTACTACCACCGTTTATCATGGGTACTTTAGGTGCACTGCTGTTTACTTTGTGACAGGAAGAAATGGAAACTTTCCATTTACGGAGGTTCGGGTGTCTAAATGAAAATCGATAGATTTTTTTTACTTTGTCAAAAGATAACCTGTATTGTGCTGAATTACAATCAAATGTCAATGTCACCGAGCTCGTTTTTAAACAACGACTTGTGCATTTTCTATTGATTTTATAGGGTAAAACTATATGTTTCTCGATATTGAGTACATAAAATGATAAAATTCTAAAATGAAATAGGAAAAAGTAGGTTTTATTATACATTATCAGAAAATAAAAAGAAAAAAATAGGATCACCGATGTCGTTTTCTGGCTGCTATAAAAAATCTATAATTATTGTATAGTGCAATCCTTTATAAAATGAAGTCATTAGAGTTACTTCCCCTGGCAATATTTAATTTCTTAAATATTGAAAAACACTTTATCCTCTGTAATTGCGTAAAAAATGAATATGTCGTTTGATAAAGAGTTACGATATGTTTATTTAGTATTAATTTTTCAAAGGTATTTTCGTTCTAAATAAAGTATATAACACAATTACCGAACAAATCAAAGTCCATAAGACATACGGCAAAATAGGTATCACATCACCG